>VZTX01031052.1:820518-891391 GCA_013400915.1 Pardalotus punctatus | reverse complement strand
AAGAGAAGAGGTGGAAGGCAACCTTTTCAATGCCTAAAAATATTTAAGGGTGCTTGTCAGGAGGAGGGAGCCAGATTCATCAGTGGTGTCAAACAGTGGAATAAGGGACAATGGGTAGAAACTGTTGCAGAGGAAGTTCCAGGTAAACATGAGGGAGAACTTTACTGTGAGGGTAACAGAACACTGGAACAGGCTGTCCAGAAAGGCTGTGTAGCCTCCTTTGCTGGAGATATTCCAAACCAGCCTGGATGTGTTCCTAGGCAATCGGCTGTGGGTGAGCATGGGGGCTGGACTAGATGATCTCCAGAGGTCCCTTCCCCAAGCATTCTGAGATTCTGTGAATCTGTGAATGGATTATTTTATTTTCTAAAGGAGGAATTCAACTGATCTTGTCTGTTAAGGGATGCACAGCTACAGAAATGCTTATGTTTTGAAACATAATTTCTTGCATTTATTCTTGGGCTTGTTTTCCTTGTGTTCTATATTAAGCTTGAAAAATTTTCAGTATTTGTGAAGCATACTCAACTTTCTGGGGAAGAAAACTTTCAAAAAAACCCATATTCTAAATGAGTTTCATGGAGATTAGCTATTCCCTTGAAGATATTTGGAGAAATTTAGATACCGAAGAGATATTTAAAGTGCAAACTTTATTCAGTTTTATTCCCCTATCTAGTATCTTATTTATACACCTATTTAGATTTACTTTGAGTATTTTATAAACCTTGCCATATTCTTGTCAGGATGAAAATGATTGCTCTGTATTATGATTTCACAAGTTTATTTTCTCTTGCATGAATTTGAATCCTCTAGCAGAATGAATAATAGTGTTATAACCTACCTACCTTCTTGCTCCTTTGCACTTTGCCATTGAATGTCACAGTGAACTCATACTGGAACAACAAACAAGCATTGCCATTACAAGTAAAAATTTTTTTGAGTAATCAAGAAATTAGAGTTTCTGTACTGTTACAGATTTGACATGAAAGATTATGCTTCTCTGCTTTTCCATCTCACCTCATTCTGATGGTTCATACAACAGCTACTAGAGGAGCAATTGAACACAATACACTTAATTAAATACAAATTAAATACACTAACTTCTCCACTTCCTTAAGTAAAAGTTCTCTAACATATCTAGAGAGGTCAAGGCAACCTTTTCATGCTTCTAATCTCTTGACTGATTCTGTTTTCTTCCTTCTCTCTGAGTTATCTTCAAATGTATTCAATACACTTTTCAACTCGTTTTCTTGGGCCTGAGATGGGTAGGGCAGGAAGTTTAAAATTCCTGTTCTGTTCCCTGTAACCGCTTTCCCCCTCCTTGAAGACTTCCATGTCCCATTGATGCAGAGGGAGAGGACACTCACTTGTGCTGGGCAAGGTGTCCAGTGTTGCCTGGCAGCCCAGAATTTAAGCACAGCGGTTTTAGCATGAGCTCAGCTTTCTACATGAAGCTTGTTGGCCATGGGTGTGTTCCCCTTTAAGGCCTGTTGTTTTCACTTTTTTATTGCTTCCCAATTTAGATAATTTACCAAAGGAGTCAAAGGTCACATCAGATAAGGCAAATGTATTTTCCACTGTATACAGGAGAATGAGTCTTCGTCTGATCCCATACCTGACCTTACTTAGAGCAGGATATTTGACTAGAGCCTTCCAGAGGTCTCTTCTTGATTAATTATTCTTGTTTTCTGTCTTTTATTTTCCCTTCAAAGGTAGTATTTTTATTTTTAAAAAATTAGTTGCTGGAAAAATTTTTATACATACTGAAGGGCTTTTCTCACAATGATATTAATTCGAGAGTCCAAATAGCTCATAATGTCGTTTTTTTAATTAGTAGGATGACATGTTCGAACAACAAAAATACTGATTTTTCCCATCTACATGCAAAACAGGGATTTTGGTAGTAGTATCAATTGTAAACTTATATAAAATAACAATGCAAAATTAAAAACAATGCTGCCACAGTAGAGCTTATTCATCAGTAACTGCAGTAAGAACGTTTGCATAATGCATAAATCACACAAATAGCTCTCATAATTAATTTATCCTCCTCTTTCCATCTCAGTATGATATGGGCAGAACTGATGAAATGCAAGCAGACATGCTCTGAGAAAGCACAAAAAAAGTGAAGTTTCATATTCAAGAGTGGGTTTCAGCACTTTTGTCAGCCTATGGCTGCAGCTGATATTGAGTGCTCTAAATAATATATCTGTTTTGCCACCACAGACAGCAGTGTCCTGGTGCAGTGAAGGACAGCATCCACTTTCAGGGGACAGAAGATGGTGAACAGGGGTGGTTTAAGCCTCAGAAGCCAGTTTCAGTGGAGGCTGATACCACATCTTATTTGTTACAGCTCTCCCTTGTCTTGGACCAGCCTCCCTTGAGACTGCTGAACCTTCAGTAAGTCAGAGAAGAAACTTAACGCTGCCAGATTCTAGACACTTTCAGAGGAGGAAAGCAGGATTTTGCAATAGAGAATGTAATTATTTCAATGCACTCCTGATTTTAATTTCTTTCATACTTTTGTCCCTGTCACATATGTGTACAAAAGCTGCTCTTGCAAGTGGCCATCCTGCCAAGACATTCTCTGTGAAATAATTCTGGTGTGTTGTCTTCTGTCTTCTCCTCTGAGAACTTTACCCTCTGCAAGTGTGCTCCTCCCTAACTCCTCACACAAACACCCCTGACACTGGCAGAGCTCACAAAAAGAAAAAGTCCACAGCCACAAAAAAAACCAAACAACTACTTCTCAAAATGGAAGGAAGAGAGAAAGTAAGGCTACTTTAGGTTTTTGGGGTTTTTTTTGTTATCGTTCTTCACAGGATTTGGTGGAGTTAGGTTTTGGGTATACTTTTATCGGGTTTTTTTTAACACAGTTTTCTTCTAGAGTGTCCCTTGGTCTTACATCTTTTACTTTCCAAGGGAATCCAGCAAATGCTTATTCCCTGATTTTATTCTATGACTGAATTAGCAGCGATAGTGTATGAATCTCTTCTTATTTGCAGCTCTTCATATCCAAAACTTTTCAATGATTATTCACTTCTTCAGTTCTCAATCTCAATTGAAATCTCCTGTGGGAAAAAGTATCTTTTCAAACCTCTCTCAGATTTGTTCTATTGTTCAATGCTAACTTCAATTCTATAATTACTTCACTTGGAAACCATTCTGTGTAAGATTGCTTTAAAACATGAAAATCAAAGCAGTAATACATTAGAAAAATGATAGCAAAGAATTAAGGAGAACTTTCTCAAAAATATAAGGGCATGGGTATTGCTCCTTTAGAGCAGAGTTTTCTCCTTATTTGATGCTTAGAGCTGCATTTCAAGCCTTCATATTAAACAACTCTTAATAGAACCTGAGAAGTATGGTTCTTGATGTTTTTTTTTACACTATCCTTCAGCAGATTTATCATTCATCAATGGCTGAAATTCCTGAAAGGCAATAAATTTTGAAATAATTTATTTTTTCTCTAGATTGTTGTAGTCATCCATAAAATTTACTTGAGAGGGAATGTCTTCTTGTATTCAACAATAACCCACTTTTAAATATAAGATAATGTTGATAACATCTCTGTAATGAGAAACATTTAAATAAAAATTAGACAAGCATTTTCTGCATTGTAGAAATCAGACATTTTCTCAGCCATAATTTTTTAAATTACGCTAGTGTCTGACATCATACTGCTAGATGGAAAGAGAAAATGCATTTGTTCAAATTTAGTTTAATATGATTTTATTGTTTAAGGGACTGCTTCAGTGAGTCTTACATGCAACAGCTCTGTGAAAATGTTAACCTAAATTTTCAAAGTCCTGTTTTCATTTTAAAATCTTATACTAGTCTACACACTTCCACATCCTCAAGGAGAGGAACTCTGTAAAGGCTTTTAAAGCTGTCAAAGCTGTATGCACAGAAAGTCACTGCAGGCTAGAAATATTCTGCATACAGAGAAACACAGCTGCAGCCACTACCTTGTATAGCCTCAATGCTTCCTGGAAAGAAAATTAAATTCCCATTAAGAACTGTCTTTCCTGCTAGATCGATAATATTTCTCTGCAAAGATTTATATTCTGGGTTTATATAAGACAAAGAGGATAGTACTCTTTATGGGGGAAAAAAAAAAAGGAAAAAGAAACAAATTCTATAGTTAAATCACACATGCTTATATTATTCATTATTTCTGTTATTAACAGCAATCTTGTCCCCATGACTTCGAAACTGGTAATAGTAACAATTACTTGATTTGAAGTTGATGTCATACCATGAGAGGCCTCCAAAATACATAGCTGCAATATTTCTGCTAGACTGCATGAAAAATAGGGGATCAACCATTTCATTTGCCATGTATTTTGGAAGAGAGATTGAGATTTGCAATGAGGTTCTACACTTCCGTAAGTAATGATGTGCTTTTAATTTCTACGGTACTGCAGTGATCATTGCTGTAATGTCTAAACTGACAGTTTAATTTCTTTTCAAAGTTTAAAAAAATTCCATTATCTTGTTGCCATGCTTTTGCACTTATAACTGCAAATTTAAATGCAAGGAAAGCAATCCAGCTTCTCTAGTAATAACTGAATAACACTATATGACATTTCAGTAAAAGTAAAAAAATCATTTTTTAAGCATTTCTTAACATCCCAGTTAAGAAAAGCACAGCATCCCCTATCCCTAGAGAGAGTTCTAAGTTATTTCTGTGGAAGTAGCACTGACCATAAGTCAGCTACTTAACATTGAACAAGGAATAGTTCAAGTTGTCTCCTAAGGGGTGCCTAAAAGGATGCTGCCCTCAGGCTTGTACAGTTATTCAATTAACCATACTGGGATGTCTGCTACAACATTCTTGTAGAAGAGCCAGTAGCTCCTAATACAGCCATCTTGACCTCCTAAATATTTCCTTCAAAATTAGGGAATGATGACCAAACGTCAGTGAATGAGTCACATCATCACCACTTCTTCAGTCATGTCATGCTGGAGAGCCTTGGCTAAGCACAGCACCTACTCACCGGGTGAAACTAATGAAAAAGCCTTTGGTTTGGAGACAAACACCAGGGTCCTTGGAGCTGAAGTGAGAACAGGGAGGGTGTGGGTGTCTTTGTGTGTGCTAGTAGCCAGCTTGGAGTCTCCAGCTGAGTCAATGACAAGGTTTTTCAGAGGTTTTCAGGGATTCACAGCTCCTCTGGGAAGAAGCAGCTGCTTTTTAAAATCCAACTGTGTCTGCTTTTCCCCAAAGTACACAATGACTTACTGGCACAGGAATGAACTGTAGTTCCTGATTTACTACCGGCTCCTTATTCCACTGTGGTTCACTTTTCCTTCATGAAAATAGAATACAAACCCATAACTTTAGAAACAAGTTTCATTTAATTTTTTCTGGCCAACAGTACCTTCAAATATAAATCAGCATTGTTAGCCTAATTTTTAACATCTTTAGGGGGGATCTAGTATTTTTTTTGGTTTTGGACATTTTCTACCTCATGAACATGGCATTACCCAGAGAACAGTGTGTCAAAGAAATAACAAAATGTAATACTTATATATTCTTTTCACAAGAGATCAGCTCTATGACAGGGATTCTCAGTAGCATGAAGAGACCAGATAAGCCATATATCTGTCAAGCAATAAAGATCCTCCCAGAGCACACAGATAGATAAGAACATTACTGAAGACCTAACTTGTAAAATGTATTAATTTTTTCAGTTCACTCCACAGAACCTACAGTCCTCAGCTATCTGGCAAAGAAGTCAAATTCTTCTGGCATGGATTTTATAGAAAGAGAAGTACATGGAATTGCTATTGCACAGAAACTATCACACAGTAATACTACGTAGCACAATTTTACAGAGTGTATCCAAGTCTAGTTTGAGCAATGAAAGCACATCTAACTCTCATATAAATGGAACAGATTATTAATTTTTGTGGGGAGTGAGTAACATTGGATCAGTACCAGCAAAGGACAAGTTTTAGTGCCAGATGTTGTTGCCTTGAGTAACACAGACTAAAATATGCAAATATTTTACTAGACATGGAGTGAGCAAGCAGACATGTCTTTTGGATTAATAGAATATTTAAACTACAAACACTTTAATTTAAATAAAAAAGTGTTTAAAAAATAAAGGAACTTAATCTATTTTGAATCCAATCATTCTGCTTTTAGGTTAATTTGGAGTTTACATCCAAAAGGATTATTTTGTTATGGTACTACTTACAGTTTTACAATTGCTTTTTTCTGAGGTCGCTTTGCTTCTTAGGCAGTCTGCCTGCTCTTACACACAAGCAAGAAAGCAAATTGACCTTGTAAAATGAAAAAGCAATAGCAATGACTCATATCTTCTAAATGCACAAGATGAGAACAAATTTCCTTTTCTAGGCTTAGAGTATTTCCACTTACCATTACCAGGTAGAATTTATAATGAATAAGAAGTGATATGTTGTGTGATTTTATTTCTTTTATAACTTTTATTAAATACTTAAAAGTGTGATTTGAATCAGAATAATGCGTGGAGCCTTCAGTGTGTTGCCGTTTTCTCATGCCTTTATTACAAATATAGAATGTTTAATTGATGCATGCAAGTGAAGTCAGAGGTTGAATAATAAACAAATTTTACCTGTAAGGAACAAATTGTCATCTTTTATAATAAGTTTTATTGCTTGGTAGTTTTTAATTTGGTCTGGTTTTGCATTCCTGTTACATCTTGCTAGAACTTTTTATACTCCTTATGCTCAAAATATGAAAAATACACTTTATTTTTCCACAGAGTTGCAAAGACAAAGATATGCTCATGTACTTTTAAACTTCAGCTTCAAGGAAAACATTTTTTTCTGTTATAGAGATAGAAATGAAATAACTGCCTATGAAATTATATGCACTTATTTATCTAAATTGCCTACTCTGAACACATTTTAAAAATTATAGATGATATTTTCTGCATTTAGAATATGATTTCCAATAGGTCACCTTGCATAACTCTATTCCCTCATGCTTTAGCACTCACTTTTCCCTTTCAGCTCCTTGAAGTAAAATCTCCATTGATTTTGAATTAATTACCAAGCTACCAGAAGGCTTAATGGATGATTTGAGATATAAACACTATGATCTGAAATTCTGAATCATGTTACTCACACTACAGACTAGTTTCTGATATCCTTTCTCATGTTGAATAACATTACTTCCCACATAATCCTAATGACTTTAGTAGGACTATTTCCAAAAAGCTCCTACCCATACAAGAACAAGATCAGAGATAGTCAAGGGACAGGAGCATCTCTCTTATGAGGAAAGGCTGAGGGAGCTGAGCCTGTTCAACTTCATGAAGAGATGACTGAGAGGGGAACTCATTCCTGTCTGTCAGTGACTTCAGGGATGGGTCAGAGCTTGGATCAGGCTCTGCTCAGTTGTGTCCAGCAATGGGACACAAGGCAACAGGCAGGAACAGATGCACAGGAAATTCCACTTGAACATGAGGAAAAACTTTTTTCCTGGACAGTGACCACACACTGGAACAAATTCCCCAGAGGCTGTGGAGTCTCCTTCACTGGAGACATTCCAGAACCACCGGGATACAATTCTGTGCAGTGTGCTCTGGGATGACCCTGCTTGAGCAGGGAGGTGGGACCAGATGACCCAGCAACCTCAGGTCCCTTCCAACCTTCCAACCTATTTTGGGATTTTGAAATTCTGTGATATGAGAACATAAGTGTTTTATCTGTCATACTAAAGACATAAAGACACAAAAAAGACAAAGAACTTCTGGTACATACACAATATAATGTTACATAAAAGTATTTGATAGCTGCACTCATTCTCAAGGACTGACTGACTGACTGTTGTTCAAGAGCAGATTTCTTCTTCCTGAAACAGTTAATTTTTTGCCCCTACTATTTATAAAGTCATCAAAAGCCCTTCTTCTGGATAATAAAGAGAGAAGTGGATTCAGGGAGATGTGGAGAAACAGTCCTGACAGGCCAAGGAGTCCCTGTATTTTCTGCCCACTGATGGGGTACCCAATGCCTTCTGCATTTTTCTCCAAGGGACTAAAAAGACACAGTTTATCTGAACAGCAATACCTGCTTTCTGAGAAAAACACCCGTAGGGAACATCTGTCACTTAAAATGTTGACAAATATCATTGCTGGTAAAGTTTATTTCCAGATTATACAATTTCTGTTAGTTTTTTCTGGTTAGTACTGAAATGACTTTTTAAATGAAACAAATCACAACAAAAATTGTATACATGATAGTAAATATGAAAACAAACTAACTGCCTAATATTTGTCCACTTTTCAAAAGGAGAAGAAAGAAATTAAATTTTAATCCTGTTTAATGACTTCCGCTTGACATCTTCTGACATAAAAGGGACAAAGGCAGCAGTTAATACAAAAAACTTACAGGAAACACTTCACTGAGTTGAATTCACAGCAGTGAATTGCAACTTTGGCAATTTGTTGTATTTGAGCTTAAATGTTAATGTTTCAATGAATAAGATTTACATTCAAGAAACAAAACAAGACAAAACACCAGTAAGATGACTTAAAGCAAAACCAACATTGAACTACTTAGAAATAATTTCTCAATTATTTTCCAACTACCCTGTTATCAGCAACTAAATATTATAACCTGAAGCTAATATCTTCCCCCTATATATGGATGGTGGACCAAAAATATCACAGCTGTTTCATCAATGTCCAGTCTTCTGAGTCTGGATCTCTTTTATGTGGTTACTTAAACTTCATTTCTTTCTCTACTTGTATCTAGGGGTGATGGTATGATAAACCTGTATTCCTATCCTTTGTGTGTATGCCCAGAAATGTGTTCCTGTAGCTTTAACAGCATTCCAGCAGCTGGGAGTAGCTCTGCTGGATGAGGGTTGTTTTGAAACTCTCCTCCAGGCTTCTCGGCTGAGGAGTGAGGGGGAGGAAGGGACATTCCTCTCTGGCTGCTGTGGCTGCTGTGGCCACTGCTTGTTTTTTTCCCATGGGATTGTTTTTTTTGTCGTCTCCTTTTCTGGACTTTTGTTTTCCTCCACTTGCTTTCTCACCTGAGAACCCGAGAAGCCCCAGGAGGACAGTAGACAAGGATCCTCCAGGGAGCCACCGGAGCAACAGCACCTGCCCTGCCCCCTCCCCCCCCGGGGACCCCCGGAGAGGGGAGGAAAAGGACACTAAAGTTCTTTAGCTGTTTACTCAGGTTTAGTAATTCCTTTTCCCTTTTCCCCTTCCCTTGTGCCTTACTGGGCACCATGCATGTTTTGTTAAATAAATAGTTTTTTTTCACTTTCATCCAAGAAATTCTGTTGTGGTGGGGCAAGGGGGTGTCGGAAACCTTTGCTTTGGGGGAGGCATTTATTCAGAGCGCTTTCCACCTACAAAATTTGTCTCTAACCCAAGACAACTTGTCACTTATTTTTCCATGAATCACAAAGTTTGAATAAAAATACACCACACCTGGTATACGGACTTCAATATGGACATCACATTTTTCTCAGTTCAAATCACTACCCTTTCCAGAAAGGAGGGGGGGAAACCACATAAAAGTGACAGTAAAATACCTTTAATAGGGACCACAGGATGCCTTTTCATCCCAGTCCAGACTCATCCTTTCCACCATCAATGCTGCTGGCACTCAGGCCTTTAAATTTCTAATCTAACAAATGGCATTCATCCAGGACCAGTCTGAAAAGGAAACAGGACACTAAATTCCAGTAAATCCCATGATTTAGCTACTATTATTAGTCAACTGTATTTTGGGGGATTTCATGTTTCCCTTAAAAAATCACCAGCAAGTTTTTATCATTATGCATTAAAATCAAACATTAGTTAAGACAGCACAGGATGCTTGCGGAAGAATACTTTTTGCATCTGTAACAACACAACCTTACCATTGAAACCACGAGTTTGCCTTCAGAGGGGATATTTCATCTATATAGCAGTGCTTTGTGTTTCAGTGGGCTTTGGTTGCAAGGGATTAAGATACCTTTCATCTCCTCAAGTGATGCATAAGTTTTCTGAAAGAAGGTATCCTCAACATAACTAAGGCTTCCAAGTGCTTGAAATGTCTTTTCATTTTCAACTCTGTCAAGTGTTTCTCTCTCAACAAGAAAATTTAAAAGGCACATTGGAACATCTGATTTTTGCTCCTTGCTACTTTCCTTTCATGTACTCACAAGTTAATCTTATATACTTGGTCACAGGGATATTGCCTGAAAATGATGGAACCGCATCATTTTTTATAGTGTAGATTTGCATTTATGCACCCATTGTGAAATGGCTTCTCATTCATTAAGATTCATTAAAATAGCCTTCTAAATTTATCTAAATTAAGGAAATCTGATCAAAGACACATGGCTCTTTTTGTACATTGTAGGAGGGGGCTGCAAGTTTCTAAGTCACCATGAATAGACTTTGTCTTCCATCTGAGATACTACCTTAGAAGTTTTTTAGTCAAATGGCTTCTGTTCAGAATTGACTTAATTTACTGACCCGGGCAGGGACTCTTGTATAGCAGTTCACAGGAAATTTGAATAGTCTAGTTTGATATGGACACTCACAACTGGAAATTATGGAAGTTTTATCTAAATAAATATGGTAAAATTAGAATTTCAGACATTTTTCATCTTACCAGATCAGAATGCTAAAGTCTGAATAATAAAGTCATGCATGTGATGAGGACACCCTCTAGAATGAGAGTTATATTTTTACATAGCATTGTCATGCTCATTTATTGCCCTTATCTTACAGGACAACATGCAGGGGTAGGTTTAGAACAGAAAACTCAAAAGAATTGAAATTCAAATATTTCAATATTGTTTTAAACCTGTAAATTTAAAATGAACAATGAATGTGTGCTAATAATAATTACTGTACCTTAAAATATCATTTTTAAACCATTTTGGGGACTTAAAAAATGGTAATAAATTCAGAAATACAATCCACTGAACAGCTGTCATAGAACATACTAGAGGGAAAATAAAAACAAAGGCAAGGTAAATATTTATTCCATTCTAGCAATGCATGGAAAAATAACTTACAAGCACCTATTATCATGTAACAGAAGAGAAAGAAATGAAGATTAAGTAACCACATACTTTATATTGACAAGAAAATAAAAATATGAGAAATTATGTTGACTTATCACTACACACAGTAGTTTATACTTAATGCTCTAGTCATCCAGGTACTTTCTGAGTTGCATCTGGCCCCTCTAAACAAACTATATATGCATGTTGGGCAAAGAATGGATTAACAGCAGCCTTGTCAAGAAGGACTTGGGGGTGCTGGTGGGTGAGAGGCTGGACATGCTGCAGCTGTGTGCGCTGGGAGCCCAGAACCCCCCGTGTGCTGGGCTGCACCCAAAGCCCCGTGGGCAGCAGGGCAGGGAGAGGATTCTGCCCCTCTGTCCCGCTCTGCTGAGACCCCACCTGCAGTGCTGCAGCAGCTCTGGGGTCCCAGCACAGCAAGGACAGGGACCTGTTGGAGCCAGCCCAGAGGAGGCTCCAAGGAGATCAGAGGGATGGAGCAGCTCTGCTGAGAGGAAAGGCTGGGAGAATTGGGATTGTTCAGCCTGGAAAAGAGAAGGCTCTGGGGTGACCTAATTGTGGCCTTTCAGTACCTGAAGGGAGCTGACAAGAAAGATGGAGAGAGACTGTTTACAAGGGCCTGGGGTGACAGGACAAGGGGCAATAGCCTTCAAGCTGTCAGAGAGTATGTTTAAATAAAAAATTAGAAGAAATTCTTCCCTGTGAGGGTGGTAAGGATCTGGAACAGGTTGCCCAGAGAACCTGTGCCTGTCCCATCCCTTGAAGTGTTCAAGGCCAGGTTGGATGGGGCTCTGAGCAACCTGGTCTAATGGAAGTTGTCCCTGCCCGTGGCAGGTCATTGGAACTAAAGGATCTTTAAGGTCGCTTCAAACCCAAAACATTTTGATTCTCTATTTAATCGTCTCTCGTATATAACACAGCAAGACAGAAAACTTGAATGTTAAACTGGCAGAATGGAACTACTGCTGAGGAGCTCCACACTGATGACTTTGTTCACTACAAGCTGCAGAACCCACACACGTACAGAAGACCCAGAGACATTCTAATTAGAGGAGCATCACATTGGTATAGATTTTAGATAAAATGTCAAGTACTGTCCTGATCATTCTTTGGCTAATAACAAACCACAACAGCTATACATTCCAGAGGATGAATGTGTCCAATTATTTCTTTGCTTAGATTTCTCTCTCTTTTTTTTCTTTTTTTTTTTTTTTTTCATTCTTTTTACACAGTGTCTGATCAGGCTGGTGCATTCCTAAAGGCATCTGATAATGCCTAAGCACCGTGTGCAGAGAGACTCACACTGTCTCTGTGAAGATTCAAATAGAAGAATGCCTTCTCATTCCATAATATTTCCTTAGAAGATTTATTATACTGAATTATTATAGTAGCTTAATCTGTGTGCTTTTATTGAGCTTTCATGTGTGTGTGACAACACAAACTTTCATAATGCAAACAGCTTAACTTGTTAGGATAGGAATCTCTCCCACATTAAAAAGACTGTGCAAGTGTTCTTAATCTAAGGTGAAGCAATGCTATATTATGTCTCATTTTAGGTTCCATGAACTGGAACTAAGTCGATTTAGATTTGGATATCTTTAAACACCAGCCAAGAGACATCCATAAACTGGTCTGTGTCAGAGACTGAAATAGTTCATGCCTCAAACATTGATATAAGTTTTGCTCATTATAAAGAAACTACAACCAAAGAAGTCTCCCTTGAAGATACCTGACTGGGACTTTGGACTGAAAGTCAAACTGCTGAGATTAGAAAAAGGGAAACCTATTGTTCGACCACCTCAGGCTGAAGGAAAGGTATGCATCCACAAAGGCCAAAACCACCAGCTGAGTTGAGAATCATCTCTGGCTGAGTTTTGGGGCGGGGGGAGAGCACAGCTTACAGAAGCCAGGTTTGCACAGACTTCCTCCCCAACTGAGGGGGGGGGAGGAGGAGGTTTTCAGGTGCATGGTGTAACCTCTGGTCAGAGGCAGTAAACACCCATCCTCTGTTAAACAAACTGGCCCAGCTGTGGAACCCCCAAACCCAGAGGCCACATCCACAGGATATTCACGTGAGAGGCAGCTGAGGGGTGTCATAATCCATCAAAGACCCCCCAAAGTGCTCAGCCTTGCACCCCAAAATGGCAAGCGATGCAAGCAGAGTCTGCTGCAAGAGACAGCCCCCTCCCCTGGGGGGACATGCCTGGACATTGCCACCTGGCCTGAATGTGTATTAACCCATGGGATTCTGTGCTTTTTGGGGACCATCACCACCAAGAAGACCAGCTGGAGAGGATCAACACTACATCGCTGGGATCCACGGATGGTGATATTCTTTTATTCTGTCTCTGTCACTCTCTTGCCATCTCTTTTCCTACTCCTCCTTTTCTCTCTTTTCTTCTCTCTCTCTCATATTTACTATCAAATAAAACCCATACTATTGACTGGCATATGGTCTCATTTGTACCTTAATTCGGGCAGGGGTATTTCTAAAGAACCTTAATAATTGGATCTTAACAGCATGCTTGATCACATCCTTTGTTCCTCTCCCTGCCTGTGCAAATCAGACCTGCTACCTTAGCTGAAAACAGCAAGCAATGCAAGCTAGAGGTTTTCCAAAAAAACTATTCCAAAGTACTGAGATCCCTAATGCAGAAGATGTCAAAAAGATTGTGTCACGTTCCTGTGTTTTAACACAGAATTGGCTTCTTTCCTTGCAGAGAAAACTCTCAGAGTTGGACCGAGATGTGGTCCCTTGCTGGTGCAAGCACACATCGTGTCAAACACTCTCCATTTGCATAGCAATTTAGTCGAGGAGGACAAGCTGTAAAACCAAGGATCAACAAATCTGATATGAAAACAAATTTCATACTGAAGGTTCTCAGGTGTTTGTAACAGCACTCTCAAATGAGAAGTATGATTTGAGAGAAATCTCTGTCTGATTAACCACTGTTTTCCTTCAACTTTACTCTGGCAAAAAAAGGAGGATTTTGACTGTGGTAGATGCTGCAGTGTAAGCCTAGGAAGGACCTGTATTTTTAAGATGAACTTGTCCCTCATAGTTTGAAGCCTCCTAAACCCACACATTTGCTCTTCAGCAGCACCTCCTGGGCTTGTCACACTGCTCCTACAGAGGAGAGCATAACGCGCAGGAGAATTGCACAGTTTCCAAGGGCAAGGGAATGGAACAGTGATCCTAACCAGGAAGTCTAATAAATGGCTTTTAAAATTTCCCTTCCCAGAGCCTGAATGCTGTTCTTACTGAGATTTTAATAAGCCAAGTGATCCAAACTGGGTGATGAAATACAGTTTTCATTCTGTCTCTCCTCAAGGTACAGTCACTCTTGCTTTCCCATCTCTGAGATGTCTAACAAAGAAACTTGTGTTCAAAAGACACATAGATTTCCACACGAACAATGCTAGCTAAACTGCTAGTTAAAATGTGTGTGTGTGATGTCCTGGGACTTTTCAAAAAACCAAGATTCCTCATCGCATGTAACTGTCACGGCAAGACACACTTTCAACTAGAGAAGTGCTGCTGCTAATCAGAACAGAAAAGAGGAGCCCCTTAATGCAAATTACTGCCTTACCATTCAGTAGGTGATTTTCTAGCTGAAAATCTGTGTGATAGAATGTTACATAAAAATAACGTGCAAATACTAAAATGACAATCAATATTGTGTCATTTCTACCTGGAGAGTCATCAAAGCATTTTGTTGAGCTGCCCTGTAAAGATGAGGGGTTTTTGTAAGCACTAGGTATTACAAATCGGGGAGACAAATACAATGAAGGAGTCCTGACAAAATTCTACAATGAATGGATCATTTAATGGGGATTCCATAACGTGCTGTCCACTGCAAATGACACCCTTAAGATAAGAATCAAAAATCATCATGTTGAAAACAATCTCTCAGAGCTTTGAAGAGCAGCTGTGTGTCAAATGAAAAAAAAGAAAAACCTTCAATATTTTCCTCAAAATACTATAGATTTTATTTAGCCCGGTAAAACTTTCAGCAAAAGACAATGTTATTTTAAAAATATCTTTACTTGCTTACCTTTTCTAGATATATTTTTCTCTTGACTTGAAGGCTGCTCCTGAAGCAAGCACCAAATATGACATTCTGATTTAACTGAAGTTTAGAGAAACTTTGGTCTTCACCTAAGAAAAAGCTGTGCATTCAGCTAAAGCATAAAAGCATAAAAAATTTTCTGTGATACTGCGCTTGCTGTTCCACAGCATTTGCAGTGAATGAAAGACTGCTTCAAATAAATACAAGCTCAGTTATTTGAAATATACCTCTCCCTTAACACAGAATGCAAATGACTACTTAAGGAATGTACAAAACAGTCTTCATAATATATACCCAGCAAATCAAACAAAAACCAATTTATTTGTAGAAAGAGTTGTGGGCATTGAAGTTTAAACGCTGCATCAGTGTAACTGCACCATTCATTGTCACTAGAACACAGGGTATTTGAGGCATTTTAGGTAACAGAAATGCAGACAAAAGGTGACAGTCAATATTCTTTGCAAATAAATGTGAATCAGATACCAACAATTTGATTAAAATTATTCTCCAAGAACTACGCTATTATTTCACTTAGATAAAATACCCTGAAACAGATTAATAAACAGAAACATTTATCTAAATTAATTTCATTGTCTGCTTCTGAAACCATGATAAAACTTCAGTAACAAGCATCTTCTTTATTCTCAAGCACATTAACTGAAAGGAAAAAAAAAAATCAGTTTTCCAGTACTGAGAATGGAAGATACTCACATTTTGAAAGAAACTAGTTAGAGATGAGATTAAATCTGTCCTGATTTCAGCAAGGAAAATTCATGGAAGACAGAGTTTACTACATTAAAGAGAACTAGAAAGGTAAAGAAGCAAAAAAATTGTTAGAAATTATATGGATACATGCAATCAAAAATAATTGAGTGCTTTTATGACATACTTAAACTGTATATTTTTTAAAGGGTTAAAAATACACAGAACTACATGAGACATATTATGTTATGAATGCAGTAGATCAACAGAGGATGAGTAAATTGACAACATTTCTAATGTTTAATAAAAATATGCAAATGTTTGCTGATGGCCTTCCAAATGTTCCCTTTGACATTACCTACAACTGAAGGAGGTCCTTAAGGTGATAAGACAGGCAGTAATTCTAAGCAGAGAACAAAGAGTGATATTGTTGGAATAGTGCTTAGTAAGTAGCTCCTTGACTACTGTCCTTGCCTGAGGAAAATATAGGCTGAAGAACAAAAGGTGTTTCCTTTTCTCACCAGAGTATTGTCAATAATGTTAGTTCAATTCAGGAACAACTTAATTTAAGTAAAAGTAACCTCATGGAAACTTCCCAGTATAGCATCCTATCCAACTACTAAAAATCTGTATTATAAGTAGGTATTTTGTAGTATCAGGATGACAAAATGAGTGGTTGGAGTTCTTGGTAAAGTAAGACAAGACCTTTTCTCAATATATAATTTAAATTGGTATGGGAGTGGGGAGAATACTTCTGTACACTTTGAGCCCTATGTATGTAAGAAGAATTATGAATACTTTAACTTGTTGAGTCAAAAGGCTAAAGTCAGTTATGTGAATGAAGACTTCATGGAGTTGGGATTTTACTTTGCACATTTTATCAGATAACCAGAGTGGTCGGCAGGAGGCAGTGTCCTCATTTCTGCAAGCAGAGAGGCAAACTGTAGTGATATAAATGGTCACAAACACAACACAATTCGAAGACATCACTGAGATAAGCCCTAGTCCTTCCATTTCTCAAAGCCACATAACTTTAAGGACAGTTGATGACCATGCTGCTTTTTAAGAATGGTTGATGACATAATGTGCAAAATATGACAACAAGTGCACTGATGGATGAGGTGCTGTGGAATCTCTCCACAGTTGACATTTATTAATAAAAAATTGACTTTATATTTATTGAACAATTACTATTTATGAAGTGTCATTTTTGTACACTCAACAAGTGAAGGACAAAATTATAAATAAGGGACAATATTATTCGAAAATATAGCCTGCCTTGCAATACAGCTGTTCTTAGAACATCACTAAGCAAGCTGGAGTTTAAAAGGAACAGCTGTGCTGGTCAAGCTAGGCTGTGGAGAAATGGCTCGAGGAGCAAGGCGGCCATGGAATGCCAGAGTTTCTGTCTCTGCAGATTTTGCCCCTGCAGAACACAGACAGGGCATTGTGCAAGCAGAAGGCAGAATTTTGAAGATAACTGCAAGGACAATGTCCTTGATGGTCTGGAAAGTACTGAGGCCTATGAAAAAAGGATTGTAGTCAGGGAAGATGTCCTTGGTGGCTTGGAAAGTACCGAGGCCTATGAAAGAGGGATTGTAGTCAAAAGAGTAGAAAAAACTAGATCATAGGGACCACGAGAGGGTGGGAACAGGNGAGTTTGCTCCTAAACGAGGTGTCTCCTAAACAAGGTGTCTCCTAAACGAGGTTTCCTGCAACATTGGTGACAGTGTGGATTTTTTACAATAAGTGTCGCCATTCTGCGACACTAGGCCAAGTACTTACCCAGAGTGGAAAAAAGTAAATCCAAGAAAGCACTTTTTCCTTCTTCCTCTCCCTGCCCTTGGCAATACATCAACATGTAACTGAAATCTGTTACAAACTAAAAATTAAGAACCCTCACCACCCCCCAAGAAAAAAAAAACAAAGAAAACAACAAAGACAAATGCAAGAAAGCAAACACAAACAAGGGGAAAAAAGTGAAATAAATAGGAGGTGAAAATTTCTGTACAAGCTCTTAATGCTCTGAATTAAGACATCTAAACTGGTAATCTCAATGGTTTTCAGTTTTGCTGCTCAACAGGAGAGTTTGAGTTGATGAAAAATGCTGACCAGAAAGCTTCTCATCAGTAAGATGCTAAATTGACTCAGGGAAAAGAAGGAATTGCTCAGAAGTTGGTCAGGGGTACAGTATGACAGAGAACAGCTTGGGGCTAACAGACCTGTCAGAACAGACAAGACGCACAAGTGAAAAAGCACATGGATTGCAGATGAAAGCAATCCCAAAGGAGATTATAGTGCTAAAGCCCAGCAGAACAAGGTAACTCAGAGGTCAAATACAGATTTTTGCACTCCTGCTGGGACTCTTCTCAAGCAAAAATGCTCCTAGACTGAGGCTGTTAACATCACCTGGCTACTTCTCATGGAATGGGGGAGCCCCTCCTTAAGTACACAAACTCCACTATACCAGTACTCCTCAGGAACTGGAGAAATAAATTGAAATGACACCAAAATAACTTCTAGACAGATACTTGAGTATGAAGAGAAAGTTCCATCTATTAGGCCATTTGCTACTCTATACTTTTAAAGCTATTATATTTTAAGTCAATAATTCAATATAAATAGTGATGGAGAGAAAAATACATAGAAGGAAAGTATGCAAATTTAGTCTCTACTCATGTTTGATGACAGGGAGTCTTTTCCTAATTCCTAATCCAAAATTATACAAGAGAAAGACTGATACTAACTTCATGCAGAAATACACAAAAGCTAAAGACATCTTTTCCTGGGTCATGGGTTGTGGTTTCAAGCCGTTATTTTCATACTGTTCCTTCTGGTATCTTGCTGAGAGAAAAAGAAAACCCATTATAGACCTGGAGTCAAGGATTTCTTTGTTAGCTATTTAAAATCATAACAATACATATAATTTAACTAGACTAATAATTATCATTGAAATGCAAAGGTTCAAAGGCATGCAAGAACAAATAATAAGTAATAGCTTTGGAATTGTTATGCAAAAAATCTTAGGACTTGCCTCTTTCCTGTTAGATATTTTGTCTACCCTCCCTAAGCCACTCTGGGTGTCACAATTAAAATCTGGGAGTGCCATAGTGAGTCACCATTGTCCCCAGGTCTTACTAGGCGACTTGTAATGGTACTACTAAGGTCTCTTCCTCATACATTTATAAATTATGTCTGTATGTTTTTCCCTATTTCTACTTTTTCCAGGTATCTGCTGTCCAAAGGATAGCCTTCCATGCAAAAGAAAAAACAAACATAAGAAAAAGTCATTGAATCAATCACAGGATCATAGAATGACCTCAGTTGGAAGGGACCATATAGATCATTCAGTTCCAGCCCCCTGCTCTGGGCAGGGACACCTTCCACTAGACCAGGTTGCTCAGAGCCCCATCCAACCTGGCCTTAGACACTTCCAGAGATGGGACAATCACAGCTTCTCTGGGCAATTTTTGACAGGGTCTCACCACCCTCACTGTAGAGAATTTCCTCCTCATATTTAATCTAACCCTTCTCTCTGTCAGTTTGAAGCCATTCCCACTTGTCCTGTCACTCCAGGCCCTTGTAAATAGTCTCTCTCCATCTTTCTTGTCAGCTCCCTTCAGGCACTGAAAGGCCACAATTAGGTCACTCCAAACGCTCTTTTCCAGGCTGGGTAATCCCAATTCTCTCAACCTTTCCTCACAGTTGAATTCAAGTTCCTTTTTTCTTATTTCTTCCTGTTTCATGTACTTAGGACTGCTATTGACCCAAGCTTTTTAGTCATTCTAGGAACTGTGAATGTTGTAGCTTTTCTTCATTGGAGAGGTAAAAGATCATAAATAGACAGATAGGTAGATGATAGATAGATAGATAGATAGATAGATAGATAGATAGATAGATGAATAGATGGATAGATAGAGTGTAAGCATCCAGAGAAAAGTGTGAAATCACTTGAAAATTCAAAAACATGCATGCACACAAAATATTGTTGAACTCCAGAATATTCCTTTCTTTTTTTCTGGCATTTCAAACACTATTAGACTCATTACCTTGATAAACTCTCTTGATTTTCTCTATTCTTTCCCCTAATTATCGCACTCCCATCTTTCTCTTCTCCTTGAAGTTTCCATCATTCTATCTTTCCACTGTCTTCTTCTCTAGCAGGATACTTGCAAAATTTTGCTGTTCCTATACACATTATAGCATTTAAAAATTGCTACCTAATTTCAGTCTGGTCGAAAGATAAAATTTTGTTATGTTTCTACAAATGTTGTGAAAGAGGAAAGCCAGGTAGGGCAAGGAAGGCATGCTGGGCATGGTGCTGAATAATGCACTCAAGCATTATTGGAGTCCATAGAATCTCCAAGAAAAAGGACATTTACCAGTTCAATCCCATAAAAGAATTTATTCAGAGCTCACAGAGTTTGGAACAACAAAGGCAATAAAACTTCATTCACCCAGGTGATATGAGCTACTTCTTTCATATTATTTCTTTCTGGGAAGTAAGGAAAGACTAAAATATAGCCTTATGTATTGAGAAAGCTACAACAGCCTTATCTCAATCCACATAAATTTTAATGAGCTGAGTTTTGCATGGTTTGTCCATGGGTTCTTTATATAGCTCTAAACCCTGTCTGAACCCCATGAAATTACCAATTTGATATTGTGGTAAACATCGTTCAAGTTTTTACCACATCAATTCCCACTGAAATATTTTCCAGGAGACTAGGTGTGTACTGTACCATTGTCTTCTGTCCTTTGCAACCACGGTTACTAAAATTAAGTATGAGATTTTTAATATCTCTTACAATCTATGACAGGTGCTCCATTACCTCAACCTTTTCAATATTCTGGGTATTGGTTGCCCTGTCTTTCCCTTCTACATAGTTTACAGCCTCACTAAATTGTGTGAAAAAAGGTACTGGCCAACAAGCCAAACCACAAAATATTAAAGCTGAAAGAGAAAAGGTCAAAGCTTTCAAAATCCATTTTCCTATTTCATGTATTTCAGAAATTTTATTAAACTCAGAAAGAATCCTTGGGTGCATGTTATTTTAAGTAACAAATAATTATTAAAGGATTTTTTAAAAAGAGATAGATGAGTCTACTTTGTTGATTTCTCAATTTAAAAAAAAAATAAATTGAAGTTCCTTTTCCATTGTTCATGAAAACAATTCCCCTTTTCACTAAAGATAAAAATTTTCATTTTTAAACATTTATCATGAAAACAAAGAAAATGAAGAGCTGGTCTGGCAAAACTGCAAAAAAAGGAGATTCCACTGGTGATTCCATCTCTCCATCCCTTTCTCTGTAATAGGACATAAACTGGATCAATTTGCCAAGCATATGGGAGATCCAAGTTTCAACTCTGTCATCTGTTTGACAAGACCAAAAGCTGTGCTTTACACAGAACACTGTCTTCCAAACAAGCATATTTTGACTTCAGAGCGTGGAACAGTTTCAGTCCCGTTTCATTGCAGCTTTCAAGTATTTAACTTCTCCATAAGTCAAAGTCAAAATGTCACTAAGATTCCTTGTAGGGATATGGTGTTGGAGATGTCATAGAAGTGATCCTTGTCCATGCCTCAGTAAATAGCTTATTTGTGTGCACAATAGCTTGATATTAGAACAGACTGCCCAGGGAAGTGGGGGAGTCACCTTCCCTGGAGATATTTGAGAAATGGACATGACAGTCAGTGCCATGGTCTTGTTGACAAGGGGGTGATCAGTCACAGGTTGGACTCAATGACCTTGGAAGTCTTTTCTGACCTGAATGATTTTGTTATCCTTTAGGTAAGACTAAGACCATTCATCCCACTGAGAAATAACCTACAAGCCTGTAACAATCCTCTTCCACTTTGTTGAAGAACTTTCTTGGTCTGCAGATTGTCTGAATGAGAAAATAATCTGGAAAAGGATGACTACATGTCAGTCCCTTCTATGTCTTGTTTCCAAGGCTCCAACTGAGGGGCAGTGAAAAGGCCAGGATCAGGGGACACCTGTGTCCTCATCACAGACTGGAGTGGGGCCTCACACACAGCTCTGGACATCCCCTGCACTTTGAGGATAGTCTGGAATTTGTCCTTTCCATCACGTTCTCTCCCTCCTGTCCCTGCAGCCCACAGTGAATAGCCCAGTCAAATCTGTGAGTAGCTGGGCATTTTGGGGGAAACCTCCATAATGGAAGGGAGGAAAAAAACAGGTTCTCAATGCATATCAGAAAAGCTACAGAAAAATATTGGAAAAATAATATATTAAACAGAAGGTTATTCATCTGCACAATGGCAAAGCATAAAATAGAAATTAATTCTTCCTTAAATCTCTTTTTCTTCACTAATTGAAAGGCTAAAAATTATCTAAAATGTTGGCATCTTCAGATAACTTTCTCATAAAATGATTATCGCTTTACAATGGAGTTCTATCTCAGGGAAAATTGCATTTTAGTAGCAGCAAAGAATTGAGTCCACATTGTTTTAATCCATTTTTCAGCTCCTCACAAGGACAAGCATAGTGCTGTTGAACAAGCACAGTTTCAGCATAACAGTCCAAATTCATCCATGCTTAACACCCCCATGACTTGGAGTGACAGTTTTCAGCACAGAACAGATGCTTCCACTCTACATAGCAGCATGAGCTACAAGTGTAGCCATCTTTCATAAATCTCATTTCTGAGAAAAAAATATTAAAGTTCATTAAATATCTGAATCATGCTGGATAATTTAATATGGTTATAACCTTCTTTTTCCTAACTTTTTACTTACTATTTTAAAAAATAATGTACTGCAGATAATCGCTTTGGAATTTTGGGAGGGTTTTTTTTAATGTACTGTAGTCTGATTTAAGTATATGTTTCAAAAAATTAAATTAAAAAAACTCAAAACTCTCAGCATGAGACCACTAAAATGTATGATATAAGTAAAATGTATAAGATATGTAGGCTGGAACTTATGTACAAATCCTGGTCTTAGGTGAGATTTTCATTGCTTGGTTACTCCTACCAATGGATAAATACTGGATTACTCTGCAAATCTTTAAGAAATAATATTATTGCTACCTCCCTTTAAATGATGATGCAGCAACTGTTTCACTCCAGAGTTTTTGCCTCATAAAGTTCTTCAGAGTAGTTACATTAGCAGCTACAAAATGCAGATACTCCAGGTGTCTGTAATAGGCTGCAGGAGGTCACAGCTGTACCCTTGTGGTCCTGCACACGCAGTTCATCTGTCTGCCAGGGAAGAAGGGGCTATCAGCTTGTGCACAGAGCTGTATTGGTTTTAGAAAGCAAGCAACACTAGAATTGCATGGGCATATCAGAGAATCACAGAATCATAGAAATCTTGAAGATCATCTCATTCCAACCCCCATGACATTGGCAGGGACATCCTCCCCTAGACCAGGGTGCTCAGAACCCCATCCAACCTGGCCTTGAACACTTCAAGGGATGGGGCAGCCACAGCTTCTCTGGGCAGCCTGTGCCATTGCTTCATCANATGACATTGGCAGGGACATCCTCCCCTAGACCAGGGTGCTCAGAACCCCATCCAACCTGGCCTTGAACACTTCAAGGGATGGGGCAGCCACAGCTTCTCTGGGCAGCCTGTGCCATTGCTTCATCACTCTCACAGTGAAGAATTTCTTTTTCATATCTTGTCCAACTCTACTCCCTGTCAGTTTGAAGACCATTGCCCCTTCTGCTGTCACTCCAGTAATCAGTCTCTCTCCATCTTGTCAGCTCCCTTCAGGTACTGAAAGGCCACAATTAGGTCACCCCAGAGCCTTCTCTTTTCCAGGCTGAACAATCCCAATTCTCCCAGCCTTTCCTCACAGCAGAGCTGCTCCATCCCTCTGATCACCTTGGAGCCTCCTCTGGGCTGGCTCCAACAGGTCCCTGTCCTTGCTGTGCTGGGACCCCAGAGCTGGTGCAGCACTGCAGGTGGGGTCTCAGCAGAGCGGGGCAGAGGGGCAGAATCCTCTCCCTGCCCTGCTGCCCACGGGGCTTTGGGTGCAGCCCAGCACACGGGGGGTTCTGGGCTCCCAGCACACACAGTCAGGGCATGTCCAGCCTCTCACCCACCATTTATTACTGTCTGCCCCAATACCTATTTTTTTTATTATAGACACTGCTTAAAGTATCCTTTCAATATCATCAGAGCACATGTAACTAACAGGTTGTTATGCACCGTTTGATTATTCATGTGAAAGATGTTAAAAACATGTAAATCAATTTTCCTGGAGAACTTAACCACAAAAATTAGCAAAGAGGAATGTAGATTGAGTAGACAGCTAGTTTTGCATGACATCTGTGGAACTCTTCCAGATTGCTCTTTTAGGAAATGTATGAATATAATTTAAAAAAAAATAAAAAAGCAGCAAGTGGTAATTTCTGTCACAGATTATGCCTGCCAAACACAAAGCTTGAATAAAATGACATTTATGTACACTAAATGTTTACAAAGTTCTTGATGTGCTCCTTGTGTAATTATCTCTCACCATTGCATTCTGACATGCAGGGAAAGTGAGAACAGCTGTTCATTTTATAGCCAACTGTTATCTTTTCTGTTATATAGATATATCTATTTTCACCATTTTTATGCATTCACATACCCACATGCACAGATATATGGACACAGAAGTGCACACATCTGTACTTTTTCAGATGGATGTCAGTAGCTGGGTAGGAGAACGAGCCTTCCCTGTGCTTCACAGTCTGTCAGTAAATACTGGAGCTGACATTCCTAGTGAATAGCTGGCTGAATTGGAACAAAATTAAGTACTGGAGATAGCCAAGTTTAAACAAAGATACTTTCTATAGAAAAAAGGAAATCCACAGGATAAACATTTGGATTTTTCCTGGTTTTGTTGTTTGTTTGTTTAATCTGTATTCTTAATAAACCACATATATTGTCTTACTAAATTTTATTGCCTCTTGCAGATCACTCAGAAAACAGAAATCTGGATTCAGCTATTTCACTCACACCAACGATCCATTTCTCCATGTAACATTGATCACTGTTGGAACATTTAATTATGTGAAGAAGGGTATCAGACATGGTCTACAGCAAACTTGGAATATTACACTAGATCAAGCAAATAAGTCCTCATTTGAGAAAGAGAAACCTCCTCATAATTAGCTCACTAAATAGAAGCACTGACTGGGTTCATGCATTTACTCTGGTCACTTATCACTGTACTGAGACAAGAAGAAATACTTAAAATATTTATGCCCTGGTTGTAGCTGTTCAACACAGAGCCAGTCTGCCCTTTCAGCTGATAAAAAATTCCAGGCATAAAGCTGGTAGGGACAAAGGAGGCACTGCCTGGTAGCTTCATCCACCTTTCCCATACAACATATAAAGGACACCAGGAGAAAAAGAAACGGACAAACCATGAGTTCCCTCCATTGAAATCCTCCATCAGTATAAAGGATAACATACTAAAATAATAGAAAATAATATGGTGTCTCTAACACAACAGAAAAACATATAAACCAGCTAAACATTACACATGTGTAAAAGATAATTCTATCAAGTACATTAACTTACAGAAGTTACCCTGATCAGTGGTATCTTCCATTCGTTCTTATACTTTTTCTTGCTTGTTTGTAACAACTGGAATGGGCAAGTATTGGCAGATCCATACCAGCAATTTTAATCAAAGCTCTAAAGTGATACTGCATCGCTATTTAAAGGTAAAGAATGGCCACAATTAAATGATCCCTTTTTCTTTTTTTTTCTTTTTTTTTTTTTTTATGTGGCCTACTTACATAATTTGCTGGTATTTCAAGATCCAAATCAAATCAAAGCCTTTTTTCAGATTTCCAGGCCTTTCCTACTGAGCTCTAAAAGAACTTGGTGCTCCTGCTATGTCCAAATATAGAGTTGATAGGTATGCAGTTAAAGTCCTGTGATTGTCCACATTCATGTTAGAACAATATTTGTAGTGCTTTCCTGACAATAAGCAGTTAGAGCAAACAAAACCAAGCACCCCTCCAAATTCAAACGAGCTAAAAGATAATAGGAGGGTGATAGACAATAAAAAAATTAAGTGAGCACAAAGCAGTTTTGGAAGAGATGTCATAAAAAAAGGTAGTGGTAATAATATGTTTTATCTTCAGATAAGTTTAAGATCTTACCAACAGGGCTTCTAATGGGCTTAGCAAGACATGCTTTAAACTAATATTGCTCATATAGAGAAGCATCTTATTTGACATCTGTTTTGAACAGTCATTCAGCAATGTTTGCTAAAAGGAAAACTGAAAATATTTATTCATATATAGATATATTCCAAAACAGCTTTAATGACATTTAACCACCTACTTATGTGCAGTCATCCATAACAAGTATATTGTTTCTATATACTGTAATTACAGTACAAGAGAAAGGTCTCCTATACGCAACTAACCACTTAGTAAATGATAGGCTACGTTGGTAATTACAGACATTGCTCAACTCACAAAATGAAAATCTTTTTTGTAAGTTTTTTAATAATCTTCCCTGTAGGCAGTTCTCCTATTATGCATTAATTCTACAGAAGCCTTAAGAAATTGTCATAACGCAGAAATATTTGTTTGAATAGTTCCTGCTGCCAGCAGCAAACTATAATTTATCACATTTTGGTATACACAGGCTGTCATTAATTCAACTCTCATTCCTAAGTGCTTATTTATTCCATCTGTAGTCACATGGCATAGATTTGGTCTAAAAACATCGATAGAATCTTATGGACTTACTGATTATACTGAAAGACATTTATACCAAATTTTTGGTCTGTAAGTAATTTCTGCACAGGTTTCCAAATTGTTGCTCAGTTATCAGTGGCAAAAGGTGGGAAAGCATTTTTTATCTTTTTTAATACATATCTGTTGGTACCTAAAAAGAAGATTAAAATTAAAATTAAAATGGGAGATTCGACTTGTTTCAACAAGCTTCAGGTCACAAAGCCCATTCAGAAGACAAAGCATTGGTGTAGATAGAACTGACGAGAGACATAACCTGGACTTGAGCCACAAATATCACTCTGAAGAGAGATGATGTTGTTAAATGCTATCTGGTTTTGCATGAGGTTTTTGAACCCACCAATTCATCTGAAAGTGTGCTGACATCTGTGTTCATGTGTAATCTCTGACTGCTGATTTCTTACATCATCCAAATGTATTAAAACTAAGAGATCTATCTGAAAACTTTACAATGCTTTTAGAGATATACAAAAAACATTTTGATATTATAATATCAAATATATAATACTCTTCAATATTATGGACACAAATAAGGTGTATAGGTTACATTCCTTGCTCTTGTCTAAATCAATGCCTGATATGATTGCAGCTTTTTCTACACTGCACTTAGAAAACTTTTGTAGAGTTCATATCACTGACATGTCTGTAGACATTCTCCCATTATCTTACCAGGAAAATCTCTCAGTCTATTAACCTGTGCAAGTTTGCCATTTTGGAATAAAACAGAAATGCTAACTGAGCTCTTTATGTATTTCAAATACTTCCTTACTTTATTGGTATTTAGAATCCCAGTAACATCCAACGTCTGGGTAGATGTGGATTGATAGTTTCTGATCTGAAGACCTTGAAATCCTTCAAGGTTTTCAGCTCTTCAGACACAATGGACATTAAGTTACATCAGGAGGAAGGCTATACAATAATGTATTGGCTTTCTCATTTTCCATGGATGCACTGTCCAACTTCTGATTCTGAAAATATAGTGCACAATATCTTCTTTGCAAGACCTTACCTCAATTTTAAAAAAAAAAATCTCCCAGAAATAATCAGCAGAACAGATGGCAAATTTGGATTATCCCAACACTGTTCTATTTGATCCCAAGGCAGTCAGCCTCTGCTTGGCACTTATATCCTTCTCCTGAAAGAAGTATTGAAATAAATTCAAAGCTTCAAGCAGCAAAAATCCCAACCAAAACAGAAAGAGAAATCTTTTTCTAAATGTTTTAATATTACAGCAAAGATCACATCTTCTTTTCTAAATGCAGGTAGAGATCATAAAGGGTAAAGACATCATGTTACTTTCTAATTCTCTTTAAAATGAAGCGAGGTTGAAGAAGGTGATACTCATAACACCTGGGTGCCTTCTTTTGTATCTTTTTTTCCATTGGAAGAGCTTTTTCAGTAAGAACATGAGGTCTCCTGCCATCTTCAAGCTGATCTCAGAAGTACTTGCCTTTCCTCCTTGAATTAAAAGGGTCAAAGAAATGATCAGCTCCTCCCTACATTTTTTCTTTTCTCCTCCCATATATTAGCCTAGACATTAAAAGAAAAAACTTCAGCATTTCTAGTCCTGATGAACTCTTTTTGTGACTCTAATCACCTCATGCATTCTATTATGTGCCCAAATGGAGAGGCAAAAAAAAAAGACAATTATTCTTCAGACGGGTGAAGGCTGATATTTTATTTCTGTACAAAGAATAAGGGGCAAATTCCTATGTCATAAAGGTGCCATCCAGAGCTTCCAACTTAAAATAATCTGAAAATCCACTAATCCAAGGAGAATTGTTGAACGAATTGTCCTGCCTAGCAGAAAATTTTTTAAACACTGGTGATTTTTAATGTATTTAAGAGAACTCAAAATGAGCATGAGTGTGTTTCCCAATGAATGTGTATCTAAGGGAAACATGGTATCAAATATAATATAAAAAAAATACCAAGAAGTGAGGATGAAAAATTAAAGGGAAAATATTTTGAGAACTTAGATGCACAAAACATGTAATGCATTGTACCTTCCAGAGGCTTTACCATAAGATCCATTATAATTGATATTTTTCTTAAAACATCAGTTCCCTGAGGTTACATGGCAGTGTAAGAATTTTAGATTTCATTTTTTTTTTATTCCCCTTCTTAACAAAGGAAAGCTTTGAGTTTAAAGGCTAAAAACCAGAAGGAAGATACAAAGAACCTAAAATTAACTGTAAAAGAATATTATCAAATTTAAACCCCACTTTTTTTCCTTTGAGGACTGATGCATAGATCTTGAAATCTGGGTGTTAGCAACTCTGGATTATGGACAAATAAATACTTATGGTTGCTTAGTATACATTCTCACAATCATCTTGTTATATCACAGGTAATACTAGGGGTTCATTGTGAGGTGAGATGTAAACTTGGGTGGTAAACTAGGGTTTATTGTGAGGTGAGATGACTGAGCTCCAAAAAGTGAGACATTATTTAAGTGACTACATCAAGATCTTTTCAACCTTTCTAAACCTTTTGTAGAAATATAAACTAAACTGGTTATTTCACAAGTGAAGAGCTTGTACTGGGCAGAAAGGTTGTGAAAATTTAAGATAAGAAAAAATTTAGTAGTTCAGTAAATATGTTTATTTAAGGTATGCATGTATTTACAGCCTGACTTCCTCCAAATACTGTCAGTGTCAATGATTGAAAACCAGTAGTACAAAAAGTCTTTCTCTATATATTTATAACCTGAGACACCCCTATAAAAAGGTACATCTACATCTGTCCTTCAAAATCATTACATGCCTCTATATTGCTGCAAGGTTTTGAATAAATTGGTAAAACTAGAAATCTAGTGGTTCAGTAATAGCTTGTCACAGAGTAATTGTGGGTAAAATGTTAATACCTCTCTTCCCTTCTCTTTTATGTTGAATGAATTATTCATTTTTCATTTATTAGCTAACTCTGCATATTTGATGCTTTTTTAAGATTAGTAATTACTTTGTGCAACCTGAAGTATTTACACTGGATTTGTATGATTTTTTACCACGCTGACAGTTTAAACACTTTGTCATATAAAATACAGCAATTACCATTGCCTTGTCTGAGAGAAGGTTGTAAAAACATGTCTCATTAATTTTATGAGGTCATCTAATTGATGTAAGAACCTAGCAGAAATTCCAGTGAGCAGCTGGAAAGTGAGCAGCTCCCTGTTGGTGCACAGAGCTCGGGTGACTTCAGGCAGCCTCCATGCCCTGGGAAGAATTCACCTGCAGCATTCACCAGCCGAGCAGGACATGCTGCCCCCTGCCCCATTTTTGGCATCACTGTTTCTTTTAGGTAGGCTCACAGACACAAACTGCAGTGCTGAAGGGAGAAAAGGAAAAGTGTTTAAATCTCAGTGGAAAACTGTCACCAAGTTTCATTGGACTGGAAATGATTGTATATGACTAGATAAATTCTACCTTGTGTCAGCACTTTGTGTCAGCACTAGAAAGGCTACACAAAGACAGAATGGAGATAGGAATATTTGCATCAAGACACAAACAGAGTTGTCTCACACTGATGTTTTTAAAATTGTATTGTAGAAGTCTTTGATGTTTCTTATTTACCCCTTGGCACTGGTGAGAAATGTCCATGAGCACCTACTGAAATAAAATGCTCAATATGTGAACTACGTATTGTTCTAAGTGAAATGAAATTTATCAAAATGGCATAAATTTATCTGTAATTCATCTTCAAATTTCAACCACTGGGTAACATGACATTGCATTTAAAATGCATATGAAAAGACAAATTCCTGTTATGCTAACCTTCCTTTAAACAAAACTCTGGAATAATCAGTTTTGTCTTATGATCCATATTGTTCAGACTGTAAGTCTTCAGTCAAAAGGGTCAGGCACAATGCAATCTTTCCCCTTGGCAGTGTGTTAAAAAATTTACAAATATTTTTTTCCTCTACTCCCATTAGTTTGGGGCAGTAGTTCTTGTATCTTAGGACATGATTATTCACTAAGTTTTCAACTTATATTAAGAAACGTGTCAATGAACTATGAGAGCAATCAAATCAATCAAAATGATTGTACAAAATGGAGTTTCTTAAAGCTTACATTTATGGTAGTATCAAGCTACATGATTTTAGGGCATTTAATGAAAACATTGAAATAAAAATTTTATTTTGCAAAAATCTACCATCAGAACTAATTTTCTGTATAAAACCTAAACAGGTTTTCCTCTATTGATATTTTTCTCAACTTTCTAGTGAGAAAAAGCATTGACGTTAAACCAAAGACATTTCCATAGACTGAAAGAGGAGAGATTTAGATTATATATGAAAAAGAAATTATTTACTATGAGAGTCATGAGGAACTGGAATAGGTTTTCTAGAGAAGTTGTGAATGTCTCATATCTGGAAATGTTCAAGGCCAGGTGGGATGGGGCTTTAAAAAAACTGGTCTATTGTGTGGCAACCCTGCCCATTGCAGAGGGCTGGAACTAAGTGATCTTTATGGTCCCTTCTAACTCAAAACATTCGATGTCACTATGAAAGACCATAATATATTCTTACATGTAGTAATTTTGCTCTCAGCAAAGCTGTAGCAGGTATCAAAAATTATGACAGACAACCCCACTGCCCATGTTCAAATATTTTAAATAGATGTGCTCTCTGCTTTCTGAAAACAAACACTAAATATGAGTGCATCATGCTACACAAGAACGTGGAATATTTTAGAAAAATCTTGGTTACAACATAGCTAGGAGATAAGAAAGAACCTGAGGGCGTACACCATGAGCATCAAAGGGCCAAGACTGTTTTCAGTATGCAATGTCAATATTTCTAATAACCCCAGAATTTCCCCCTATCTCTTTCACCTTACACAGCGCTGCTGGATTCTCCTGCATACTTTAGCTAGCATAATATGGGTAAATACTTCCTGTCAAAAGAATTGTTATAGTGATTAATTCCAAGCCAAAATTCAAATTCTTTTTAAAGTGATCAGTACAAGCGGTTGACATTTCCCGAGTCTATGCACTTGATAGTCAATTGCATATTTATGAGCATCTTATATGCTTAATGTTACAGTAGAAAAATACAAGAGGCTCTTGGAATATCTTTACTCCTCCTCCAAGTGACATTCATAGAGCGCTAAAAAAACCCCTCATAAAATAAGCAGTCTTGGAAATATGCTGAAAGTTCCTAAAATGTGTAGGACAAGAGTCACAACTGCAATTTAAAAGTATCAAAAGTTTTTGCAGTTATACACATGCTTACCTATCTCACTGCAGCAAAATCTTAGTTTTCCTCTGGCATGTATAATACACCAACTCTTCACATGCTTTGCACTTTCCATTTACTCACAGTTTCCAGTGAGAGCCAGAATAACATAAAAACATTAAAATTTGTCTATGAAAGTTTCAGTCACAGTCAGAAAAGCTTTTTCTTCCGTCACAAAATGGGCTAGCCAACTGAAATTATAGAAATTTTACTAACTGCTGGTAGGCAGTGGCCAAATACTGAAAATTCTCATGTTTCAGTGCATATGGAGGGTAGGGCGGACTAGATCATTACCACAGTGAATAATTTCTCTATTTTTATGGCTATAGCTCTAGTCGCTACTCAAACCCAGAAAAAATAGTGCTACAGATCAGTAATGCAGTCAGGAGTATTGCTTTTACTGTGACCTACTGCCTGTATTAGCAAATTCTCTTTCAGAAATAGGACGCAACATTCAATCCAGTAAAGCAGCTTAATGTTTTTGTTCTTACAGGCTGTGCTTCATAATCTTTGTTTCTTATTTAAGTCTGTTATAATTCCATTTGTTGCTTCCTTAGACAATAGACAACATGTTAAGCTTATAAGTGATATAAGTGAGTAAACAGAAGGCAGAACAAGAGCTAATGATACCAAAAGCAGTGTTCCTCTACCTTAAAATAGGAAAAAATCCATATCTGTGAACTGAATTCTACACTAGTAATGAAGATGCCAATGTTGATGGCAATACAACTGGAAGCAGTGTCATTGAGTAGACAGGTTTTGCTTTGATTTCTACTCAAAGACTAGAACAACTGAAAAAAAATAACTTCAATATTTCCGTAACAAGCGTAATTGCTCCTGAAGACTGTTCTTGCCCAGCTAATGGGCTTTAGAACAAAGTACTGGCATCTGGTTTACCTGGCTTCATCTGGGATAGAGATCTTTTCCTTGCTAGCAGCTGGTACAGTGCTTTGGTTTGGATTTGGTGTGAGAACAATGTCGACAACGCACTGATGCAGTTATTGCTATGCAGTGCTTGCCAAGGGCTTTTCAGCTTCCCATGCTCTGACAGTAGGAGGAGGAGATCCACAAGGAGCTGGGAGGGAACAGAGCCAGGGTATCTGACCTGAACTGGCCAAATGAATATTCCATACCGTAGAACATTGTGCTCAGTATATAAACTGGGAAAGTTGGCCAGGAGGCGCCCAGTGGGGACTGACTGGACATTGGTCAGCAATGGTGACCAATGTACCGTGGTGAGCAAATGTACCGTGCATCCCTTGCCTTTTTCAGACTTTATTGTTCTCCTTCTCCTTTTCATTAAAATGATTTTATTATTGTTATTATTATCAGTAGTGTTATTTCTTTTAATTATTAAAAACTGTTCTTATCTCAACCCATGCATTTAATTTCTTTTTCCCAGTTCTCCTCCCCACCAGGGACAGGGGGTGCAGGGAGTGAAAAAACAACTGCGTGGCACTGTTACATCTGCATCTGTTATTGCAGGAAAATCTCCAGAGCAGATGTGCTCCAAAATACATTAAAAACATAAACCATGACTTCATAGTATTAGACGGTCTCCATACATCTGTCATCCCATAACCCACAGGTATCTTTGTTGTCCTCTGGTAGCAAGAAAAAGATAATGTCTCTTGTTCAAATGGAAGAAATAGAAACACAAAGGATAAAGGACCTGCTCAAGTAGGTCTGTGGAGGAGTAAGAGACTGAAACAAGTTTTACATAATCTAGATTTTCCACAGAAAAAGCTTTTCTCTCCCCATGGGGTTGGACAGAGTTAGTGTCTTCTGCTGACACAGAAATGTCTGTCAAGATAGAAAAAAAAGAACTTTCCCTACAGAATTCAAGCTTTGGCCGATAGCTAAACTGAGGGGTTTACCCTTCAGTAGATGGTGCAAACCTGTCTGAAATGAAGATTTCTGGTGCATCCTTGTGTTAATTTCACCTGAGGGTCTGTAATGAAGTCCATCAATGCTGAGGACCAAACGTAAAGACTTGAGGTCTGCCTGGTTGAGACAAAGGCTTAGATAGAAGTCCAAGAGCAGCTTGCAAAACTCAGCACAAATGTATCACAAAGACAGCCAAGGTTCAGCTTACACCACACCCAAAAAGCATACCTGTCATTGCAGATATTAATCAGCCTTTTTTTCAGTGTCTTTTATTATAACATATAGACAACAGCCAGGACTTAGCTCATACATGAAATATTTACAATATCCTAAGGTGTGCTACTGTTTCAAGCTACTCTCCACTTATTCCTTACTCTTTCTTTCTCCCCAGGTTTTTTTTTTTCAATGCTGTAGCAAAACGAAATTCACAATAGCCATAATTGAGTTAGTATTATTCAACCAATTTTTTATACACCCACATCAATTGGAAATCTTCAGGAGTTCACCATGGCTGCCCAGCCAATAACAAAGCTTTTGCATCCACTACTGCTTCTGTAATGGGATTGAAATTATTTCCAACATCCTCCAACCAAAACACTCATGCCAGCCTTTAATTATACTCCAATCTTCTTGTATATCCACCCCTCTGCAACAGTCCCTTACACAACGATTTACATTCACCCTTGCACTCTGTGTTCTGCCTCTACTGTTCCATTTAGTTTTGAATACAGAATTTTAAAGACCTTAATTTCCATTTCTTAAATTCAAGCATAAGATTTTTCCTCTAAAAAAGTACATGTTAACTTCTGATGCTTTTAAGTTCCTGCAGCCTAGTCCTTTGCAGCCTGATAAAACACCTCCACAGTGTTTGGGGAGATCTAAAGACTATTAGTGAAAAGTAACTTCTTGACAAACTATTTCAAAATAATTCTGCTTTATGAATGTATAAGAGCTGAATACACTTTTAATTTTTCTGAAAGAAAGAAAAACCAACAACCAAAACCAACCCAAATTCTAAAAAAACCCACCAAACCTAGAAGAAATATAAATCACTTTCATCCAAAAAGGGACATCAGATCACACATGCTTGCACATCTTCACACATATTCACAGGACAGAGGTCTTTATTTCTCCTTCCTGTGTTAATTTTAGTCAGAAATATCTATTATTTTGTGACATAAATGTTTTTAATGCTCCTTTTAAAAAGAAGCACAATTCTGTGATTCTTTCCTTGCTTGAAAATATTCAACATGTAAGGGGGTAAATGACAGGAGACATAAGTTAAATTCATCAGTGCAGACGGTTCTGCTGCACTTGAAAATGAACTAGAAGAAATATAGGCTAATATTTTTATTCTTTGACAATAATAGTTGAGTGTACTTCTATTTTCAAATTAAAATATATTTGAAAGTATTTTTCAAAATTAATGTAAGCTTTGGACAGAACTGGAAGCATGCAAACAGATTCTAAGGCAGCAGTGCGTAAATACTGAAAGTTTCCTTTATTTCAATATTCAATAAAAATGCTAAATAGGGAATTTTTTTCAGAAGTATGGAGACTGAACACATATATATGTATGTGTGAACATGGATGTGCACATTAAACGAAGACCCGAAAAGTTATTGGGAGTTTTGGCCCTCATTTTTAAACTTGTAGTTTTATTAAGTTGATATACAAGTCTTTTGCAGAATTTTAAATACAGGAATATTAAATGCTTTGGCATAATTACTCATTGCTAGGAACAATAATATTCATTTTATGTCTATCAGAATTCCTTACAGTGGCCTCCAAAAAATTAATGGAATAGACTTCACTTGGCATTACTGCCTTAAATTAAAGTCACTGTGTGTCACAGATTACATTTAAAGCCTGCTTCTTAAGCTATTTATCTGCCCCTACACACTGTCGACCTGCCCAGGAAACACATTTTTCTGTGAGAACAGAGCAAATGATTACCCTTTTGCTGTGATGAATCCAGAATTTTTCAAGATGTAGATGTACATATGCATATATTTTTCTCCCTAAAAACACATCCTTTATGGTTTGTTTTGTTGGTTTTTTTGGGGGGAGGGGGCATTTGCTTAATGAAAAAAACCCAAACTGAAAAAAAAAAAAAAAGGAACCAAAAGCAAAACAAAACACACACAGAAAAAAGTCAAATAAAACCCACAAAACTGTTTTCCCCAGGGATAGAATCTCTTCCAATACCCATATTCTCACTAACTTTGTCTCCTTCAGATTCAGTGCTATTGTGAAAAGTATTCCTGTTCTTGAACCCACAAGGTAGTTTCTCTCTCTCAAAAATATCACAGAAGAAGTCCCTACAAGAAAAGAAATCACATACAAATTTGAAGACCCATCATCCGTGAAGCCTGATCCTCAGAGATTCTGTGCTTCCTTCAGCCCTGAGCAGACCAAAGTCTCTTTTGACTCCATAGTCTTTAAGGGCCCCGTTTGGTGCTATTCTTGTGAACCAAACCTTCTACCTACAGCCCCTCGCAATAACAGGCACAGATAGGAAGTTGTCACCTAGATTGTTAAACCTTCTCTCTGTCTCCCAGCACTGCCTTGGTGGGATGCTACCCTCCTCCAATCTCCTGCTTATCTCACCCAGGAACATGCAAAAAACCATACATGAACAGAGAAGCACAGACAGGTTCAGAGCATATATTCATCCTGCAGAACATTCAAAATGCAAGATATAAATTCTATTCAATACTTTCAGGATATCCTCTAAATATGGATTTTTCTTCTTATAAAGCAATCTGAAGAGATTTGCATATGATGAACCTCTCACTGCCTCAGATGAACAAAAGAAAGATTACTGAAGAAACTACACTTTAATGCCTACAGTCATTTAATTAATTTACAAAATAATCCAGTGGGAACCTACTGAAGACCAGAACACCAAATTGCTTATCTCTCCTGATGCCATGTATACAATGGGCACAGCTTATGAGCATTTCTTTGAAGAAAAATTCATCCTTAAAAGAAATTTCAGAACATTTCAAGCATACTTATAGTGCTTGACAAACTGTCACACTAATTCTGCTACCCACTGATTATTTATCTACAAAAGAATGTTTTCCAAGTAAATTGTTTCATACACTCTAGACATAAAAGTATATAGATTTCTTTCAATAGCATCCCAGTTCACAATTAAAAGCAAGGGTGACTTCTGACAAAGTAAATATTGGGGAATTAATATTTACTGGAATTTCCTTCAAACAGGATTAATCAAATATTTTTTTTTTCCAGTTCTTAGTAATACATGACCTCCTTGAGCCACTGAAGGACATACTGTAAACTTGGTGAACATCTGGTCCTTTTTGAAATAAATTAATCTATGCAGGTTGGAGACAAGTTTATGCAATTTTCTTTCCACTTTGATGTTTTAGAAGGGGCTTATTTGCAGTAAAAAGACACATTAAAGTTACAGAAAAGGATCTGTGGGGGTGCCCAGAAGACAAAATATATAGTGTATTCTGAAGAGTCTTCAGAAGAAAATCAAACAGTTTAGTAGAAAAGCAAGCTACTGGAAACAATTTTGTGTAACAGCTCACTTTTCAGTCTGTGTGATTTTTAGTGTGGCAAAATCTCTAATTGCATGATTCTTTGAAATTAGCATAGATTTTTCATAGCTAATTTTTTTTCTGCAAGGGATCTGAAAATAATTGCTATAATTTTAATATTTTTTAGGAACAGTCCCCTTGCTAACTTCTACAGGTATACTTCCAAAGAAAATTCCGTGTCAAAAGGACAGCAGATAAGAAAGCCTTTACATGTAAATCAGGTGTAGGTGTTGAGATTATTCTGCTGCTAAATGTGACCCTCTCCCTTCTCCTCTGGGATCCTCAACTAACGTTATTGTCTCTGCTGTCTGTTCCTCTGGAAAACTACTTTTCCCTTTTCTTTGCTACCTTAATAATGCCTTCTACTGAAGAACCACAATATTCAAATTGGAAAATACAAGTGGTCTAAGAAGATGTTTTTCATTTCCACAAGTAATATTTCTCTAATTTCACTTCCCAGAAACTGTACATTGGGCCAAGACAGATAACTTGACTAAAATGTCAATAGGTAAAAATCAATAAAATTAAAGAAAAAAAAAAAAAAAAACACAAAAAACCCACAAAAAACAAACCAAAAAAATCCCTAAAAAACAAAAGGCAAAAACCCCCAAAACAGACCCAACCAACAAACCAAAGAACCCCAGCCTTCTCTTGAGGAGGGTTTCAGACAAAGTGCTCCAATCATCATTTAAACGTGGAGAATATCTAGTGTTCAATTCTATTCTCTAAACTATAATAATTATTTACTAATAACTAAAAACTCTCAAAGGCCTGCTTTAAAGTGTGTTTTGAGACAGTGAAAAGCAAAATTTCTAGATGGCTTCTTTATGTTGTTGGGACATGAAGTTACAAAAAAATTTGGAAAATGGTATTTGTGAACAGTCTTTCCAAAAGCCTTTAAGAGAGAGGACACATGGAGTTGCAGTATATTCTGCTTTAGTTATTTGCTAAGTGTTACCTACAAACAAAGGGACAAGGAATGTGGAAAATCATGACAATTTTTCATGAAGTTTTGAAATGGCCTGACACAAGAGTTAGAATCCATTAAGAAATTAGCTACTGTACCAAGACAATGAAAAAACAAACACAGAACTTCCCTCCTTCATCGAGAGTGATGATAACTATATGATACCATTAAATCCCTATTTTCTAGGCAAGTAGTACTTTCTCCACTTTTCCTCCAACAACCTCATTAAGACCCTGACTATGGAATAATGATAATGTATAATAATCCTTCTCCAGCCTTTCCTCCAGAAACAGCTCCAAATCAATGCCCATGAACCATCACATATTTGTCTTACAGCAGGTTACTCTAGATTCTAAAGACATTTCAAATAGTTGTCTTTCTTTTCAATTTAACACCTTTTTCTTACTTTTCTCATTATGAATTTATTGTTGAGCATTACCCATACCATAAAGAAATGCCCATTTCTGAATTAGTCCAGAAAAAGATAGATGAGCACACGAACACATGCTGTTCAGTGGCATTTGTGTGATAAATGAAAGTTCTTTCGAAGTCATGCTTTGAATTAAGATAAAACTATTCCTGATCACTCTCTAAAACTGTCTGAGAGGAAGTTGTGAAGGGGTGAGGGTTAGTCTCTTCTTCGAGGTAGCAAGTTATAGGATGAAAGGAAAAGGCCTCAACTTCCACCAGGGGATGTTTAGGTCGGTTATTAGGAGAAATTTCTTCACTGAAAGAGCTGTCAAACACTAGAACAGGCTGCCCAGTGAAGTGGTGGAATGACCATTCCTGGAGGGGTTTAAAAGCTCTATAGATGTGGCATTTGGGAACATGGTTTAGTGATGGACTTGGCAGTGCTGGGGGGAACTGTTGGGCTTGATGATTTTAAAGGTATTTTCCAACCTAAATTATTCTGTGATAGTATGATAGAAAAGAAAAGCACCACTGCCACAACCACCACCAAAGTGCAAACAATCAGGGCATCAGGAGAGGAAGAGCAGAGCAACATCCACTTGCCTAAAGCTCCAACAGGCACTCACTGCTGTCTGCAGGCCAGGAAAAGCTGGGGACATGATCCTGTCATTTGCCTTGGAAACAATGTTGGGTTTCACCCATAAAAGCAAATTTATACCTAAGAGTATTTTAAAAGCAGTAATTTTTAAAATACAGGGCACTTGTTTCTCACCTCCATCTTCCTACACCTGCCTAGGGTATTCCTGCTGCCTAAGTGGCTGAGCTCCTGGCTGCATCTCTGCACAGAACCACTCCCTTCTCTCTTCTCAGGTGGTTTTGATTGAAAACCATGGGGACAGGAATGATTGGAATCAGCTCTGAACAGCGGTTTGTGGTAAGGGGTGGCAGAGACTCCAGAAGAAAGGTAGAACAGTCTCCTTTACCAGTCAAGTTAGGTAACCCTCTCCCACATCCCCTGTAAGGGACAGGAGATTTGACACAATGCTATGGATCCTAAAGTTTTAATATACTTACCCAGCATATACCATGTTATTCACTGTTCTGTCATGGGCAGTTTGATAGATGGCTGATTGCAGGTCACTTTGTCAAAAGCTTGTCACTCAGAGAAATTCTACAAGACAAGCATAGACTCAAAACCAGAAAACAGAAAAAGAACCAAGCCATCAAAATGGTTGCATCAGAAAGACAGACTAGGGAAAATACTTCAGAGTAATCACCCCAAAGTGATCACTTCTTTGTTCACTTCTGCAGTGAAAACTGCAAACCATTTCATAAGTGAGCAGTAGGAGAAGTTCAAGTAGCATTAAAAAATGCAAATGAAAGGAATTGTTACAAGTATTCTCTAACAACTTACAAGAGAATGTAGAGAGGAAAACACAGGCAAGCCCCAGGGAAATATAAAAGTTATTTGAAGTTGCAGAGTGATAGTTGCATACACCTGTATTCTCCGTAGGAAGAAAAGATAGTATCTCTAAAACTTTTGGCAGTCACGAAAATAGAATTAATGTTTTAAGTATTCATTGAAAAAACAGATAAACTTATTATAACTATCCCTGTAGGCTTAGTTCTATGTTAAAAGGAGAGATATCAACTTCCATTAATGCAGTAAATAATCAGCTGCTAAAATACGGAAAATAATAAAATAAAATTAGTTTAATGAAGCCCTGTAAGTAATTAAGTTTATGGTAACCTATTGTGAATATGGAGAGAATTCTACTGAGGGGATTCAAGCTCCCTAAGCAAAAGAAGTTTTCTTGACATAAATCCTTCATTAATTTCCAAAAGTGAGCTGCTTTAATATACTTTGGATTCGTCTGGGATGTTTAATAGATACAGATAATGTTAATTTACCCAAGTGAAATCCTTTCAAGAGATCTATCTATTCAACTAAACTACTATCAAGCAGTTTTCTGAGCTCAGGAGTGGAACTTTTAACAAAAGAGAAAGTGTTCAATCGCAAACAGCTGTTCTATTGTTATTGGGGAGATGAGAGTCAAGTTTTAGCTATGGACTTTGAATTTAAGTCTCCCAATCCAAGGCAGTATCTGAGCAACTATTTACATTGCTGAGATCATTCATTGTTAGCTAAGCAACATTTAATTTTATACAGAGTTGAATCTGAACCTATGATTTGAGCTTGCTGCCTATACCTATATGGCCACCAAGATCACAAAGAGGTACCTTTTGTCCCCATTCCTACCCAAAAGAAGGATGAAGCTATCACCACAGAACATCCTTGTTTGTACAAACTTCTTGATCCGTAATAAATAATTTCCTTAAAAAAAAAATTAGCAAAGGGATTTCTTTCTCTGGGAAAGTAAGTGGAAAATTTCTGACATATATGCTATATAGAAAATTCTCATATAGAACTATTCATGTTTTAGAAGAAAACACTACATTTAGTTTGTATTCCAGCACAAGAAAAAATACCATGGCATTTTTGGACCGCAGCACAACATAATTTCCATTTCCTCAGCCTCAAGACGAACATAAGCTAAAATATGGTCTCTTTGAATCTCTGGGCATCAAGATCCATTTCTAAAATGGATGAAGAAATTATTGTAGAGAAAAGGAATGGAGAACGACTATCGTCATGAGTGTCCTTTAGGAAAGCTATTTAGAAAATGAGTTTATATATTCAGCTACAAATACAGTAAATTCCCCATTTTCTACTTTGCTTCTCCTTATGCCAGTGATGTTTTCACTCCACAGCACTCAAACATATCTGAAATGATGATTTCTCATGCACGAGAAGAAACATAAAATCCTGTTGCCTTATTTGTTGCAATGGCTGTATTCATTGCTGTCTATCCAGGTCTATTGCCTAATATTTCACTAGGGTAAAATTTGCAAGAGATGAACTGTTACTGAAATGTCCATTGTTCCAAAATAATAATTCTTTTTGTGGAAACTAATTAATTTACATGTATTGATGCCTTAAAGTGTACGTTGGGAAGTAGTATATTGCTATGATAGAGACAATAAGGCATATTTTTCTTAAAAGAATTCAAATCTTTCTAAAGAAACCATCTTTGCTATGCTTGCACCTTCAATTTCACACTTCAGCAGATGGTCTATTAGACTCAGCTGCTTCCTGCACTGTTCTTTAGGAGAGTAAACTAAAAGCATACCCTAGAACTGATGTTTTCAAATGCTTTCTATAAAATAAAGAACATAAGCCTATCCCAATGCTAACAAAATATAAATGCAGAAATATTGAATAAGTTTGTATTGGAACAGCAATAAAACACAGGTATGGTAGGCCCCAGATGTAAATAGCTGGGAAAAAAAATCCCCAACACAACATCAACAACAACAGTAGCAACAAAACAAACAAAAAACCCTTCACAAAATCCTCACAGGATATCTATTATTTGCTAAAAATAAAGTATTAATAATAACATATCTCCAGATGAATTTTTTCTGTAATTTAATAACCTGTAGATGGGAAAAATCATATGATAGGAAAATAATTAGGGTAGCTGTAGGCAACTGACCCTTTCGTAAGCCTTTAAAACTACTGTCTGTATTTACACATCTGGTGTTTAATCAAGTGATTTGTACCTGATTGTCTTAGATACATGTAGGAAGGTAGCCATCTACTTCAGGATGCCCATATATTTTCCAGAGATAAAGACTTCCTTAGAAAACATGGTAAAACAGCTGAGGGGCCACTGAGTCATCAGTGTATCTCCTCATAGCACAGGAGATACATAAATAAGAGGTAAAATAAATAAAATAAGAAGTCCACACCAGTAAAAAAAAAATTAAAAGTCCCTCATAAGAAAGAGGTGAGAAATTAAAGTACTTTCTACCATGAGAAATCACAACACAAGCATTTAATCCCCGGTTAGGCAAGTGGTAAGGTCTTTATCCTGAGTAGTGAGGAGTCATGAAAAGGGGACTGAACACAGCTCCACTTGATGTTTCTGGGTTAGACATCACCCAAACAGCAGGGAAGGTATTTTACTTTGAGAAAAAGAGCATATCAAATGGTCAGAGACAGCACAACCAACCAATTTGCTATGCTCATTTTGAAAATTAATGTGGCTGAAGCACTGTGTCTTGATCTGTGGGCTTCTGGCCTGCTATTTTTCAATTTTGCTAATACTTGAGTTGAAAACATATTTGGCAGGAAGTTTTTACCAAAGTCCACACACAGCATTTCATAAGGAATCAAAGCAACTTCTAAACAAATACATTCCTTCTATGCTTTGAAGCATACTGCAATTACAGAAGCTTATACTCATCTCATTTCACTTTAAATTTATCCTTGTTCTTTCATGCTTCGATTGTAAAAGATAACACTCCTTTTTGGGTATTGACTAAGTCTTTCAGCATCAACTTTAAAACATATTATGTTCCACTCAGATGCCTCCCATTTCGGAAAGAGGAAGGGGTGGGGAAAGTTGTAAGCAGTAAGCATCGCTTTGATCTGAACTCTCAGCCTCACCAGGCAGCTGTGTAAACTGGACAGGAGCAGAGATGTTGACTCATGTAGCACTGGGATTATCTTCTAAGCGTTTGCTGAAAAAATCCCTTTGCGGTATTTTAAAATATTATTGAGTGGCGAAACAGAGCCAAGGTAATGAAGAAAAGCCTAGTAGTTAAATAAGGCTAGTTTCTGCTTCTCTTTTCATTCCTAAACTGCACCAAATAAGTAGAATCTTCACTAAATGCAATTATTTAATCACTTGCTTATTAACTGGGCTGTGTTCAAAAAATTGGTTGACTTTACTATTTTCTCTGTTTTAGATACCTTCACATGTCATTTTAGTTTAATAAATTTAGCAAAACCAATGCCAAATTGTGGCAAGCAAATCCACAAATAACAGTATTTTTCAGTGGTGGTGCACTATGATGTTTAATTGTTTATTAATAAGAGCACATTTGAACTGAGGTAACCATGCCATGAGTGGGGTTCCTGTTTCAAAGAAGAGTCTTCTAGCACCTTCTGAAGTAGCAACTTTGCAAGCACATTGGACATTTTAAACACATTTCTTATTTATTGAAGCTGAAACACAGTCTGAAAGATTTAGAAAACTCCCCAAGATGTTTCTCTGGTACCTCTTGTTTTCCTCTACATCTTAAGTAAACTTAATTCACACAAATTTATGCTGAAGCTAAATTTGGCAGGGGATATATGAATTTTCTTTCAGTTGTGGGATAGATGAATAGGATACCTCAACACACAGAAAGAAAATAAACTGCTCAATAGCATCCAGAATGGTCTTCTTTCTTAATTGACATGCAAAAGACACTGTACATAACTTCGGTAATACAAGAAGTACATATGTACCTGTATTTGTCCATCCTGCCTGATGCCTTAGGATTTTAGCTTCTATATTTTTCATGTATCTGTAATCCTGCAATTCTTTAGTGTGTAACTCTAGACTCCATATGGGGTGCTAAGCTACTGTTCTCTCATCTTAGATAAAACAATTCTTCTCTAAGCCCGAGGGTCAAGGACACCTTGCTGTCTCAGGCCCCAAGATACGTAAACAACAGTGAATTGGGGGAGCAAACTTAAAGTAATTAACTTCACTACCTGAGGCTGTAACTGGAGGATTAACCCCCGATATGCAAATGGATAAAACCTATAAAAATGTGAAAACCTGTGACCCATTGTCCATTTTGGGTGAAACCCCTGGGTGAGCTGTGACTTCCCTAAATGTAGCTGAAGGTCCTTCAATAAATATAACTGATTTTTATTCTCCTAAATTTGTGTAGCCTCTGTTTTGGGTAAGCCCATCAAACATCAGCCCTGCGTCTCAAGATTCTCTTCCATACATACATTCTATACACATCCCGCTACAAATTGTGTCACTTTTCAATTTCATCCCAATATGCACCAAGAACCTTCGCAATTTCATCTCACTCTTCCCACAAGCATCCCTACTGGCATACCTTATAAATTAATTAGAAAATTACTGTCCATTAAACTTAGTCCAGAAGACTGAAATTATATCAGCATCACTTTTCACTTCATTAATACTACTTCACTTTTTCATGCTTAAAGGCTCTGTATTTTGAAATGTCAGCATGCTGGGCTCTTTGAAAATTTGGTACATTTTTCACATATGGAAAATGTTCAACACTGGAGAAAATTATTATTTGCCAACAGAGAAGGCATTCTTTTTATTTCAATTATTTGCCCATGGGTTTTTGAACAAGTATTTTAGGAAGTGATTCACAGGGTCCTAGAGGATTAGCTTTTGAATTTCAATCAGTGAATTAGCTGATGGACATAAAATGGTAAATAAACATGCTACACCCCAACAGCTATGGATCTGTAAAACCTGGATATTGTTCTAAACGTAGCTTGGCTACCCTAATTTTCCCTTCAGCGATGCATCTTTATTATAACACGACTCCCTTTGGGTATGATTTGAGAAATCTTCTGAAAAGAACAACCACAAAATCAGATGTTTGCCTCAATAATGGCTACTTTATCCTCTGATCCAAAATTAGGTATAGACTCTATTTTACATTAACAAAATGCAATAATTTTATAGCCCTCTGCAGTCTGATCTCAGAATTAAGACCAAAATACTATTATTTTCCAGATTTAACATGTTAGAATAAGGCAAGTGGGGGTGGGGTATTGTTTGACAAATAAAGTAAGTTAAAGAAATCCACTTTCAGCCTCATTATTTATATTGCAATGGGACTGTTTCAAGTACCCAGCTTACGACTGTCCTCTCCACAAAAGCAATTCTAAGATTTTTATAAACTCTCTCTTTTCCTAATCTGCCAATACTATTTTATAACAAAAAAATATCTGTTTGATGATAATAAATGTGAATGTTTCATTGCTTATCTCACTTAACTCTCATAAACAAATTTCAGTAACTGCAATAAAAATCAAATGGAAATTTGAAAACAATTAAGCAATAAACTAAAACTTGACAATGTAACTGTAATTTTTTTTATTTTTTTATTTTTTAAATAAAACTGCTATTCAGGATTGACTCTTCCAGGAATAATTGCATAAGGAGATTTTTATTTGCTAATATAAAGGGAATCTAAACCTGAAGGAGCAGAACACAATGTCCTTGGGTGAATTTTTAGCAGGATTTAGAAGGAAATTAACTCTGCAACTCTTATTATTGTTAATGGGAGTTATTCAGCTAAATCGTCATGCACGAGTCATAATTAATATGTACCTCTTATGGTTTTTCTGCATAATATTGTAAATTAATTTCCACAAACAAATTCCCAGCAGTCATTTAATACAGTAGATCTGATTCTGATTCCACAAAGGTCCATAGATTCACTTCAGCATAAGCCTGAAATTGTGGCAACATTAAAAGGAGTAAAAACCTGGCTGAACACCTTAAATTTAATACTCACCGCAGTGTAACTCAAATAGTTTAAACAAACTAGCCCAAATTTACACCAGTATAAATGAAACCAGAATCAGATCCTTAGTTCTACAAACCAATTTCTTCCCCAACTCATCCACTGTAATATTTCCACATCAGTAACTTTTAGATGGGGGTCTATAAACACTTCGCCTTCTTGCTCTACCAGGAACCACTCCAGCACGGAATTCAGTTCTGGTCAATAGTATTTTTTCTGGTCAGATCCTTTCTGTGTTTCTCTTAAATCTGATGCCAGTGCACATTACTTCAGTAAGAATATACTTTTATACAAGAAGAATTGAGGAAAATTGTTTTCTGTTTGTTCCTCTCTTTAATTTCACTTGCAAGCAAACATCAACCCGATACATTTCAGTATTGGTCCTGTCGTTCACTGTTTTTGCATGACGCTTCTTTATTGTCTTAGCATCTGTTCTGCAAGGAACTACTGAGTTCAGCACAGTGAATACCTTTGTTCAGATCAAACTTTTTAGCTTACTTGTATGCATTATAAAACACACAAGTGGAAAAAAACTAGCACTGATTATACAATGTGTAGAAGCCATAGCTACTTTCAACAGCAAGGGGGGGGGGGATTTATTTAACCCCATTTTACTGCAGAGTCTTCCAGTTTGAGAGTTGCTCCTCTGGCAATGGTGAAAGAGATAATGAATCCTACTGGATGTGCCTTCTCACTGTGTTGCATATGTACATCTTGCTCTGTTCCTGAAGATCGCAGACTAGAGAATATAGGGCTTTATCACAGCTCTTGATGGCTTCCCTGTGTTGAAGCAGCTTTGTGCCTAAAGCCTCCCTGGTTCGCACACACAGGAATCATAGAACAGAGATCTGATTTGGGTTGAAAGAGACCATCCAGTTCCAATCCCTTGCCATGGGCAGGGACACCTTCCACTACACCAGGCTGCTCAAAGCTCCATCCAACCTGGCCTTGAACACTTCCAAGGAGGGGTCATTCACAGCTTCTCTTGAAACCTGTGCCAGGGCCTCACCACCCTCACAGGGAAGATTTTTTCCTAATATTTAATCTAAACCTACTATTTTTAAATTTGAAGCCGATTCCTCCTTGTCCTGTCACTACCTGCTCTTGTCAATAATTTCCCTCCAGGTTTTCTGCAGGCTCCCTTCAGGTACTGGAAAGCCACAACTGGCTCACCCCTGTGTCTCCTCTTTCCCAGGCTGAACAACTCTAATTCACTCAGCCTTTCCTCATAGGTTCTCTGTCCCTCTGATCATCTTGGTGGCATTGTCTGGGCTCCAGCTGGTCCGTGTCCTTCCTGTGCAGGGGACTCCAGATGTGTGGAAAATGCTGTCAGTACAAGTCCTAATTCTATCTGAACTAGTTCAAGCTCTTTAGGATCTGGTACCGTGAGATAGCTCCCCACTCAACTAAATTTGTTTGTTTTGAGCTTGGTTAAGGCAGAGTCAAATCAAGAACTTGAGTTTTGCACTTGCTTTTGCCTTACTGTCTTAAAAATCTCCAGACTGCAATGCTGTCCTGATCCTGATCCTGCTAAGCTCTGCCACTGTGACTCTCCTGGGCCATCAGAGCTGGTTTGCACAGAGCAGTGGGTGCTGGCCATATGGCTGTCCGGTACTTGAGGTTTTTACTCCTCTTCATTGCTATGAAAAAGACACCCATAGTTACTAGCTTAGACTTACATATTTATGCAATGAATCCCACCATCCTGGGAGGCTTACTGCTGAGTCAGAGGTGATAAAAAATCTTAGTTTAAAGTGGTTGAAAGGATTTTTTTTTGTTCTCATATTATCATTACAAGAGAATGTTTTTTGTTCTAATATTATCATTAATAATTTGTACTATACAAAATAAGTTTATAAAGTGTTTGGATCATGTTAGTCTGGGGAAAAGCTAGAAATGAGCTCAAAGATTATCAGTTTATGGTTCTGCTTAAAGAGTGGCTTTTGGAAAAAAATGTAATTATGCATGCATGGTGCTGCAGTTGTGTTAATAAATCTTGCCTCACTTGAGGATCACCATGGAACCACATCCCTGTCTCTGCATCCACAGCCCTGGTAATTTTCAATCCAGATAAGGTACCCATGGATAATGAGAGCTGTCTGCATTTCTATACCAGGACAGCTGCTATATCCAGGTTACAGATCTCTTACTCATTTTCATTGATACATGTGTCATGCACTCCCTGTAAGATTTTGCCACCTGATATCTTACTTGTGATTTCTAAGAAAAAGAAGGCATGAGAAAGATATCAGGGCATAGTCAGTAAGAATATAGAAGCAATAACTTTCTGCAGCTGCCCTGGAAAATATAAATGGTGCAATTACTAGCAGAGACAGTATAAGATTCAGTCATTGGTCTTTGGATTCCTGGGAGGATACAAAATATTGATAACTGAATCTTCACAGAGGGTTTTGTAAAACATTAACTCTAAAGGAGTGTTTCAGTCTTTTGGACAGTGAAAGTATAACTACTTATCTCTGGAGCTGCTCTTGTAAGTAAAAACAGCTGTGTGTATAAATATTTTTAGTAAAAATTATTTTCACTTGAAATAGTACAAAAATTTTTGTCTCACTGTCTAACACCTCAGTGAAAAAATAACCACAGAATCCCTCAAATCCCATATGCCATACAAACATTGAAGAATAATAATTTTAAATGAACAGAAGACATATCTAAATTCACAAAGAAAATGCCATATGGAAGAAAAAGTAAAAAAAAAAAACCCAACTTGTAAAACACATGTAGGAAACTAAAATCACAAAGTACTCAACAATTCAGTTAACATATGGATTTTCAGAAGCTCATTCTCTGAAAAAAGTTAAAATAGAGCATTTTTATTATTTAGGTGCTTAAATATATGCAAGATATTTAAGTATCAAATCAAAATTGCAAGATATAAACAAAAAAAAGGTAGAAGAAAGTTACAAGTGAGAGCCAATTGTTATAAATTGGCAAGATGTGATAAAAAAGCAGCGAGATTTCACTTCCAGTGAATCCTCTAAATATGAGTCAGAGTACAGGATACCTGAATTTCAGCTGCAGCAATGCATTATGCACAACAAATGGATATAACAACAGGTCCAAATATAAGACTTCAACCGTTTTTAAAAATTACAAAATACATGCCACATGTTCAAAAAAAGCCTTCAATGTTTTATTAAAATTAGAAGATATATGAAATGATACTGACATGAAATGACAGATATGCCTCATTTGTTTAATCTCTTCAATAAATAATTTATATAACATCAATGTTATTTGTTTTAGTTGAATAAAGTAATAATGTCTATCATAACTACAGTACAAAAACCACCCCCATTCTGACAACCTGTGTGCACAATCATCCTTCCCATATTTAATAAGCCAAGAAAATCTACAAAAACATAAAAAACATGATTGCTCTCAAACAGATGATACTGGGAAGTATAATTGGTAGTCTTGATTGATTCAGGCATATTTCACTATTATATTTTTTGCTTGTTTATGCTGAGAGAACGCTAAAAGTGTCTCCATTTCAGAGGTAGTTGGATTCTTTAGTTTAACTTGCTTTCTAACCTGTTTTCAGTGACAGTATCTCTGAGGAAAAAAAACCCAACCCCAAAATCTCACATGTCTAAGAAAACCCTGAGGCCGAAAGTCACCGCTCTCGAAAAGACTCCTATGAAAAAACAAAGCAGATTTTTGCTGGTGCAGGAATATGTCTTAAGGCCTTACTGTGAACCCTGAATGCACATCAATGGCTATACAAATATTTCTAAAGATTAAGTTGTAACTTCAAACTTGCCTAATCAACAGTAATTCAGGCAGAAATATAATAGAAAAATCATTAAAAAAAGTAATTTTGCTGACACAGATTTCTATTAAAAGCATCTTAAATTGGAATGGCTGCACACAGAAAATACTTTTTCCCCCAAAACAACTGTAAGTGATTAGTTTTTAAAAAGATTAATTTCTCCTAGAATAGAAAATCAAACCAGGAACAGCTTTGTTCAGGCATCTGCTAGCAGTGGAAAACATATTTTAGCTCTGGCCAAACGCTGAAATAATGTTTTTATTCTGGAAGTATTTTGCTATTTTATGTTCCCCTCATTTTAGTTTTGTAGATTTCATGCTGCAGCCACAACAGTGTTATTAACACCACTAACTTTTTTGTGTTACTTAATAAGGAAACCTATGGTTTCAAATTAAAAAACACCATCAGAATTAGCATTTGCATAGTCATTGTAGAGGAGTGATTAGACTAATCAAAACTCCTTGATTAAAAAATTTTTCCCAAGTGTCTGTCCCTGATAATTACTATGCAACTACTATAGTCTAGGAGATAAAACTGAAAGCCTTCATGCACATGTTTTAATGCTTTTTTTAACATACAAATGATCTTTTAAAAATTTTATTTTATATATATTTATATAGAGCTGATGCAATCACAGCTTTAGGAGCAGGCTTTTTTTAAAACAGCAAATCTTGCAGAATTTACAGTGGAACCGCAAACGTGATTCTCACAAATGTGAGAGCACAAAAACATTTATTTTGGTTTTCCTAAGACAAAAACAGAAGAGAACATGACTCTACATCTTTGGGAGGACAGTGTGAATTTCAGTTCCCACTCTAAAGATTTTAAACATACTTTAAAATAGATAAAATACATAAAGAGCCTTTAGAACCAATGTTAGAATCATCCCCTGGATTCTTCTTCTCCTTTGAAAATGTGAACCATGGATAAGAAGAAAATGAAGGTGAGTTACATCATAACTGTGTGTTGAAAGCACTAGGAAATGATCTCAAGAGAAAATGGTCTTCATATGCTTCAGCTATATTTTTGAAGAGGAATAATACCACTGCAGGGAAGGTGTGATGACTTATGATAGGTGTACTAAGCACAGAGATATCAGATTGGGTTTCTCCAAGCATAAGGTAACAGATTTACTTCGGGTCAGAATTTATGGCTTTCAATATGGTTTAAATGTAAAGTAGACACTGGGATACTCAGCCATGAACAAGACACAAAAACATCCACAAATGGCAAGTTTAGAGACAAAATGCTAAGCAATTTTCCAGTTTTACTGAAAAAAGCTCTGCTCAGATATTGAGAGCTGCATGCTTTTACTTTGAAAATGAAGCACCCTTGTACTTCACTTGCCCAAGGTCAGATCACAGATTCAAAGCTAAGGGCAACTTCCAAGGTCAAGGGAGGTTTTAACCACTGTGATCTCTGATCTCATCAGAGCAAAGTTTAAGACCATCCTTAATACAGAATGTAATTGTTGTGTGTTTAATTTAATCCACTATATAGGATAGGAACAGTTCCTTTTTACAGTCTATAGAAAATATATACACTACAATCTCATTTTTTCCCTTCACTCCCAGTGTTTGAATTATTCATGTAAGTAGTAATTGGAGGGATGATTAAATTAAACCACACAGAAGAAGCTGTATATAAATTCCACTATGTTTTTGCAGTCATATTTAATATCAAAGCAAAATATACATAAATCATAAACCAAGCTCATATCTATGAAGGAAAACACATCATTAAATAAATAAATGAAAATTTCAATTCTTAATTCATCCCTGTGTAAAAGTCTGTTTAACAAACAACATATGTTTGGTCTTGTTTCTTTAAATGGGTTAAATTGTCTAAAAAGATCTTTTGAGACAGAAGCAAAGAATAAGTTTCCTTACTGTCATTTATTTTCAACTCTTTTTTAGTCTTAATACTTAGTTTCATGTTTAAAATGTTCTTGCCTGTGGTCTGCTGATAGTGAAAAATTAAATTGTATTAGCATGAAATTTAATTTCATGCATTACTTAGTAAATTGTTAAAAACAATACCTAATATCTTCTTTCTTCAAAAGAATAGCATCTCGTTACCACAGAAGTTACGGGACAGTAGCATGACTTAAAAATTCAATATAGAAGTATCAAATTTATCATGTACCCCAGAATTATTTAGGTCCTTCACTTTTACAGTGCCTGGAACAGGGGAACCCTTATCCATGTAGTATAAGTAAATAAAACATAGAAAGCACAGGAACCAGGATCTCTTAAAAGCTGTATGGCAGATGGTGCCTCTTTGGTACCGCAGAGCTACTCAAGACACAAACAGAGCAATATTTAGTTCTTCCTCCTGCATCTCCCCTAGTCTAAAAACCACAGCTGCTTCATTAGCTATCAATTTCAGACAATAATAAAGAGAATGTCAGGACATTTTAATTGTTAACTTGCAAAGCTGCTTATAATATAGTTCTTTCCTACAAATAGATCACCTCACCTCTTCTATGACCATCCTAATCACAAGCCCATGGTTAATCCATCATAAACCATACAGTTTGCACTTTAAAACAATTTAATCTGAGTTTCATTCCCTTTTTTTTTTTTTTTTGTTTTTTTAGTTTTAGTTGAAAACTTAACTACTAAATTATTGAATATAAGACTACCATTATTTTCAAGAGGGTCACAACTCCAGAAACTGAACCTCTCTCTCAAACTATGAAACCTACTCCCTGTCCTCATGAAAAGCTAAAAAATAGTACTGTCAAATCCCATCAGAGATAAATATTAAGTGGAGTCAAAAGAAGCAATGTCAAATCTCCCACACAAGAAATGATTTGCCATTCACAAGAGTTCTCACACAACAGAGCAGAAATGACAAAAAAAACCCCAAAACCCTAAAATATATAGAACACAAGTAACACCTAGAATAAAAGACTGCAAAATAACAATTGACACGAAATTTCACTAAAGGAATATAATCAACTGAGTCCAATTGCATACACAAGCCTGAGATTAAATTGGTGCTCTAAGTATCAAGGGTAGTTGATATACTGTGGCAGTAGGTGTATTTTGGTCCTGAGTTTTTTTTTTTTAATAAAATGTGTATTTAGACAACAATATTTATACAGGAAGAAATGAATGTTTAGACATACCTGAGAACTTAATCTTCTATTAATGCAACATTTCTGTAATCCTTGTTATTTAAGTAATCTATTGTTTGTGCTCTTTTTTTGTACCTCTAGGATAATAGGATAATTGAACAACAATTTTCTCCCCCAAACAATTATTAATTTTACTACAAGTCCTCCAGTGGTGAAATATTTTAGAATCAGATATTCTGTAGTCTAGATTTGCAGACAGAATCCTATAAATCAAGATGAAAGTGTAAGACATGCCCACAATGAATAACATGAACATGTAAAAAATGATTTAACTATAACCACTGACACTGTTTGTAGTTCCATGATTCATCTCTTTCTGTCTCCTCAACATGGTTTTATATTTTATGGTACTATATGAGAGATATGTTCCACTTCTCATTAAAACAAACAAACAAAATGGTTTAACAGTTATTTGAGCTGGTCTGATAAACTAGTGTCTGCTGTTAATGTATGGCACCTTCACTGATCTATACACATGCACTTCCATATAAATATTTTCTTCATTGATATATTAAAGCTGCCCCTGAAAAAAAGAGAAATGTCAGCTTTGTATTCCTTTGCAGGATGCTCTTCTGAAACCTGCCCTCTGCAGCATTTTATTAGCATTATTGCAGTAATGACAGCCTAAAGATTTGTCTTTTCTAATTTGAAAAAAAAGTGTGTTCAGAAAGGAAAATTAATGCAGAAAACAACTTTGGTGTGAGGGTGTAAATGAAGGGAGATGTGCAGGTAGGTTAAGCACACTTTATTTTTAAGTATGGAGAGTTATTATTTGCTATGAGTGAATTCAGTTTAGAATTCATAACAAAAGCCCTCAAAAGACGTGCAGGAGTTATTTGCTGAATATTCTTTAAAAACAGACCAGGTTATCCAATCATGTGATGCAGCCTTGGAGTAGGACTTGGGCATCTGCAGATGCCTTCCACTAGACCAAGGTGCTCAAAGCCTCATTCATCCTGGTCTGGAACACCAGTGGATGGAGCATCCACAGCATCTCTGGGAAACCTCTTCAGCATCTCGCCATCCTCACCATAAAAAATTTCTTGTTAATATCTAATCCATACTTACCCTCTTTCCATTTAAAGACATTCCCTCTTGTCCTGCCATGAAATGCCCTTGTAAATAGTCACTCTCCATCTTTGTTTTGGGCTCTTTTATATACTGGAAGGCTTCTAGAAAGTCTCCTTGAAGGCTTTGCTTCTCCAGCCTGAACAATGCCAGCTCCCTCAGCCTCTTCCACAGGAAAGGTGCTCCAGCCCTCTGATCATCCTCATGTCCCTGCTCTGGGCTCGCTCCAACAGGTCCATGTTCCTCTTACATTGAGGGTCCCAGTGCTGGATGCAGAACCAAGGTGGGGTCTCATGAGGTCAGAGTGGAGTGGCAGAATCACCTCCCTCTGGTCACTTCATGCAAAGTAAGAACTATATCACTCTTAGGGAACACCAAGCATGTTTTTCTAAAACAATATTCAACCAATTGAAACATTTTCCATATAAAATCCCATAGCTGGTTATGATGCAATCTTTTTGTCTGATCCACTGTTTGTCCACCTGTCTTTCAGATTGCCTCACACAATCCAAGATGTATAAGCTATTCTGCATGTCAGTAACTACTAATGGCTTCCTGAAAAGGTCTTGGTGAAAGTTCAGTGAAAGGTATAATTAGCAAGCAGATTTAGCAAGCAGCAGATAAAACAATTAGACTAAAGATCTTTTGTGAAAGAAGTGGCTGGCAGTACACCCGCAGTGAAGGCTGACTTTGTAATTTAGCAAACAGATTTTATAAGTGGCAGATACAACAATTAGCAGAAAAATCTTTTGTGAGCGAAATAGCTCATCAAATATGCACAGAGAAAGTACATTTGCATAAAAATGATGTGTACATTTCCACTGAAAAGCAATCTATTTTTTCCTGCCTTTCTTCCCCCTCTTTTTATTACTAAGGCTTGTGGTAGGAGAGCAATGGAAAACAGAGCACTTAGTAAAGGAATAAATTCCAATAATTTCCAGGGACTGTGGATAAATTTGAAGCACCACCCTAAAAAACTCTTGAATTAAAACTCAATCATTTTACACCTCAGCTATCCAAACCCTGTTTTGTTTTGGTTTTGTTTTTAATCAAGCTTTCTTGTTTTATGATTGCTATGTTTTATTACTTTATTTTAACAACTCATCTGCAGCCAAATGTTGACTGAAACGTTAAGCTGTAAAGTTATTTGAAAGGACCTGACAGGCTGCAATTTCTGTAACTCTGTGTGGAGGGAAGAGAAGTCTGACACCAGATTTATTACACAGCCTTTGATCTCAGGTAACTATTTGCTTACACTGCATTTCAAGTACACACAGAGCTATAAAATGCTGACAACAACCCATGTTTATTTCTTAGGATCTTGCTTAACCATTTTAAAAGGGTATTTGCCTCTTCAAGTACAACAAAAGCCACAGGAGATGGCAACTCAAACCTGAGAGTAGCTCCCCATAGCCATTCCCTCCAATCCCTGTGAAGTCTCTCGGGCAGAAGAATAAATTTGGGTTTCCTGAAGAAGCTAACAGGACACCAGCTCTGTATTTGTCTTTCTGGTACGCTGTAGACGTCAAAGCACCAGTTGGCACAGAGACTGTCAGTTCAGCAGGGCCCAAACTTACAACAACACATCAAGTATATTAAAATAGTCTGAACTATTTAGATAAATGGGTCATTCCTGTCATACATTTTCTCAGGTTTGAGGATAATATGGATCTGGGCAAAGACTTCACAAATGGCTTCCTACCTGTGCAGTTATGATGGAGAAATGGGGTGTTTACAGACACAAGAAATCTAAACTTTTCAGTTTTGGTGAAGGGGTGGCTCCCATGAATGGCCAGTTGGTGATACCCCAGGTTTTGGTCTGGTGGACTTGAATCCATTATATTCTTCTGTATAGGCAGTATGAAATGGAACTGCAAAGGACACGAAAGATGTTAGCAAATTTTTTTCCATCCAGTAAGAATCAAATTGTGTCCTGAGTTTAAATGAGACAGTTAAAAGAATGCTTGGCCTTTCCCTTGCTCTTTTTTTTTTTTTTTTTAATGTGTAGGTGTATTTTAATGCATCTTAAGACCAGCACTTTGTTCTTACATCTGTTCCTGTTTTAGTACTTGTATTCACTTAAGAACTTAACAAAAAAAAATTGTAAAATTTTTTTCAAGGTATTTTAAACCTTTCCAAGAGAGTGACTCCTGCATTTCCAAACTCAACAATTAATCTATTAAATTATATCAAAACACAGAAACAGATAATAAATAAGTATATTCAGAGAAAATTTATATATTTTGGAGAGATAAAGCAACAATCTGCAAAGGCAAAGATCTGCCTTTGTTCTTTGAAAAAAAATTATTTTCCTTTTTGAAAAAAATTAAATATTTATTAAAATTTAAGTAATAGTTTGGGGCACATACTACAAAGATAAGGATGGAAAAGTTAATTATTTTTGTTTAGATTAAATTATCTGCTACAATTAAGTTGTACTTTTTTCTTAGAATCTTTAAATTTATTCTAGTAAAATTTTTTCTTATTACTGCAATTCCAAATATTTAAGACCCTTTAGGATAGTCTCCCAAACACTTACAGAAGCTCTTAATAATACTAAAATACATTACTGCAATAATACTAGAAACATTATGCTCTTTCTAAATCTTTTACTTTTGGTAGCACTTGTTTTATTACTCATGGAAAATACTTTTGCGGACTTTATGAGCATATTAACTTAGCAGTATGTCCCTTACATTACAGCAATCTGCAAATGAAGAGCTATGGAAAAATATCAGAAGTTGCATCACTATCTCCCCTCTTACCTTCAATGATCCATACAGTTCTTTTTGTTTGAGTAACTGTCAGCTTACCCTGCAGCACATACTGCTAAAAGGAAATTCACTCTGAAAAATACAAGAGATATGTCCACATCACCAGTCAAATATTTACACACAGTGTGTGCTTTTCACCTCAAAACAATTTGAATTATTTCCCCTCAAGAAGCTACAACTGTTTTCTTCATCACTTTGATTCAATATAATTTTTATCCCATCTTCTGGTTAAACAAAAGGTCTTCTAATATGTGATGTTTCAAAATGTCACTAAAGGAGAGGCTTCTGTAAAGCTTAGTAGTAGCTCAGAGCTTCTTGCAGAATTGCAGGATTCGTAATATGCTCTTTGCATTCAGAAGATTATATTCTGCTTTTGTTCAAAAACATAATCATGACTCCAGACAGCTCTCTCCCAAACAGATCAATCCTCCACAAAACTACTTTTTTGTGCCACACGAAGGCAGGAATCAGAAATTCTGATTTGAGGCAAACCCAGTGTGACTTTCCTTCCTCAATACAGTATTTATTCCCATTTTCAACCTCAGCTCCCCACTGTTGGAAGAGTGGTTGTACTTCTAACAGCACTGCTTCCATCTTCCAGGAAAGATACATAAGAGCTGACTAAAGGAGGTAGCTACCAACCTGGTGATGGACTGTCTTTTTCAGTAATTAATTTAATCAGAAGTAGCTAATTCCAACGCTTTCACAGAGTTTCTGGCAAGAGAAATAAAAAATTCCACCTGGAAATACTACTAGGGTATTCTCAAGAGGCACTTTTGACACAGGAATTTTAGCAAAATATAAAGCATTCGCAAATTTGGAAATTTAAGGAGGACAACTGGGGTTTGTGAGTTCTCATGTATGCAGAAAAACCTCAGTTGATAAAACAAAGGTGGCATTTTTAATTTGTTTTTTATTTAAAAGTCTGTAAGTGAACAAATGCAACAGCTCTTTTAATTGATAAGTAGGAATAATAAGCATCTGCTCTGTTTTAAGCATCAGTTTAAATTGTCTGCTGTCAAAAGGGAACACCGATTTCATTTTGGTGATGATGAGGTCACCTGCCTGGGGCATTAGCAAGAGACAATTTCTTCCAGAGTATTGAGCAAAGCTCTATCAAGCTGACACTCTCTAAAGTAACTTCTGACAAGTCCTGTGAAAGGAGAACCAGTTCAGTCTTGTTTTGGAGGGTAGGTCATATCCTTTTACTCGAATATTCTTTTATAACTATTTATGAAGCAGCCTATGTACACATAAACAATGAAATATGTACTACAAAGACAAAAAAAAAAAAAAAAGAAAAATGTACTAAAAAAAAAAAAAAAAAAAGAAAAATGTACTAAAAAAAAAAAAAAAAAAAGAAAAATGTACTAAAAAAAAAAAAAAAAAAAGAAAAATGTACTAAAAAAAAAAAAAAAAAAAGAAAAATGTACTAAAAAAAAAAAAAAAAAAAGAAAAATGTACTAAAAAAAAAAAAAAAAAAAGAAAAATGTACTAAAAAAAAAAAAAAAAAAAGAAAAAAACGAAGAAAAGAAAAAAAATCAGATCTCCATCTCATTTCTTCATTCAGCAAATTGTGAATGGAAATTTTCCCGTTAGTGAGGTCTGTGTTGCACTGTTGCACAGCCCTGTTTCTTTTTGGAGGATAATTCCTTTATAAGTGATCTCCAGCTACCAGGCCTCCATAACCATGTTTCTAGTCTTGGTTCATGTAAGCTTTCCTCTTTATCCAGGAGTGGAGAGACCACTACTTGTAGTCTCTGTTTAAATTTCCTGTCTAGGAATACACCCGAACCAAAATGTTGTGGTTTTCTACTCATCAATTTAATTTCCTGGTTTATTCATTCACTGATAGTTTTCTCTTTACAGAACTTAAATTTAAAATGTTGTTACATTTCTGAGTGCTTTGGAAAATTGACAGATGGAGAGAGCAAAAAGTTTTCAGAGTAAGAGAAAAAAAGGCCGACAGGAGCCTGGTTGTCCTCTCTTCATACTCAGCACTGCCCCTGCCAGCTGCTCAGGAGCTCCTCCATCCCCAGAGCCAAAGGAGAGGAAAGGAAGCCAAAGTCACCACAGCTTCAGATGGAAAGAGAGGGTGGAAAAGTAAGAGTATGCCAAGATATTTTGTGTCATCTCTGAATGCCTAAGGGTATCTGAACACTTAAGTGCTTGAAGATTCATTTGCGAGAGTAAGAAATGCACAATGAAGATGTAATAAGAACATTTTGCTGTCTGTGAGACCCACCAGTGAGACCTACACCAATTGATGCTTTCAGCTCTTGTGAATCATCTGCTGTCTGAAAACATGCTCTATGTAGGCATTAATACTGCAGTTTAACTATTTTAAGAGAAAAACAATTAGTTTCTCCTAAAATCTTGCATCAGTTTAACCATTGTTAAACTGAATAAATATATGTTTTATCAATTTTCTATAACTTACATAATTTTATATATATTTATTATAAAATAAATACATATAACAAAAATATATGTAAAAATTAGGGCAACAAAAGTTGTAAATATCATGTATATTTCTGTTATTTTGAATGCAATTTCTTATAGTCTTCAATCCAAAATTCTTGGAGTTCAAAGAGTAGTTTTCTCACTAATTAAACTGTAATTCATCATCCATTTTACTATGTTATTGACTCGTGATCACATATTAATTTAGCAAGTTAAGCATCTATCATGAATTGTTATATCTTGTACAAGAGTTTCTCAGAAATCACAACAATATTTCAATTTTTTTCTTTTTTTTTCAAAATAATGGGCAGGATGTGAAGCTAAATTTGGTGCCATGGATTTACTTATATGAAAACCTGTTGTAAATCCCCACTGTAAGACGCCAAATATCTTGGACTTCAGTGAATTTTTTCTCTGAAAATGTCTTCATCAGAAAGTGCTAACAAGGCAAAAGCTTACAGGTGAAACTTTCTCATATCAGAGAACATGGAATAACTTATGTTGGAAAAGACCTCCGAGATCATCAAGTCCAACCTTGTCAACCAGACCATGGCACTAAGTTGTTCTTTGAACTCCTCCAGGGATGGTCACACCACCACCCCTGGGTATCCCATTCCAATAGTTCTTTTTGTCCATTCCAATATATTCATGGCAGTTTGTATACGGACAAAACACAGACATAAATGAACATGTTCCAACTTTAAATTGGTGGCTTCAAAATGGAACTTCCATAATGGCCCCTCATATTTCTTTAATTTAAAAACATCAACTATTAACAAATAATAAGCTCATTCTGGCTTTCAACACCTTGGACTCTCTCCCAGGAAGTAAGAATTTATTCAGTGTAATAATCCTTGTCAAGTTTGGCTTGTGCTAATGTACTCCAGGAAGAACACAGGTGATCTATCCCCTGGGGTCTGTCGCTGACAAAATGCAGCAGTGTTCACTTTGCTGATTACTTATCCATAACTGTGCGTGTTTTCAAGTTATTTTGAAAATGGAAGGGCCATATCCAACCAAGCATTGTTAACTAAAATTTACTAAAATTATCACATCTCTAAAGAACACTGTGAAAGGCTATAAGAAAAATGCATACTTTTGTGCTCACTAATCAAAAAGAAATTACATTTTCTGCAATCACCAGCTCATGTAAAAAATGCTTTGAAATTGAGTCACATTATCACTTCAGACAGTACGGGAAGTATCATGAAATAATAGCGATGTCACGAGTTGCTTTTTTCCCTAAGTACTTTCTAAAGTAAATACGAAGGTTTGATAGTGTATTGCTTCAAATAGACTGCATTAGAAAGAGGCTGTGCCTGGGAAAACATTTGGTCAGATATGTTGCATGTGCAAAATGGCTTCAATGAAATTAATAACAGAGACACATAAATTCTGCTCCTTGTGTCTAGCAGAGAAATTCTGAGATTTTATTTGTTCTCAATGGGCAAATTCCGAGAATCTAATTAAATAAATTAGAATTTGGAAAAATTAATAACTTCATGTTTATGATTTTTAAATGTCAACCTTGTTGTAATCTCTTTCTCTCTCTTTCTTTTTTTAAAATTTTTTTATTTTTGCCCCCATATAAATTTACCATTTCATCAGCATCTGAATATTCAAAAGTATTTTGAAATATGATTAACCACATCTATTGATGTGTCTGAAATTACTTATTTATGAAGTAGACCAGATGGAGGATATTTGAGTAATTTTCTCAAGTGTGTCTGCAGAATTTATCTTTGTTGCAGCTTCTAGCATATGTAAACTTTAACAAATATAGGCTTTCAATGCTTAAAATGACAGTTCTGGTGTCTTTTTTAACCATGTATATGAATGTAATTCATGCATTCCCATGAATTGATCTAAAATTTAGAACCTTAACATGGAACTGTAATATTATTCTTTTAACTGAGTTAAAAATGAAAGTTAGGTAATAGCAAAAAACAACTTAATTTGCTCACTTCAATCATCTGGGCTCTTTTCCAGCAAGTAGCAATATTTACAGCTGTAAATATACAAATGATGAAATTTTTAAAATATGCAATTCAGCAGCATAAAAACTTGTATAAAGTTCACCCAATATGAATTAAATATAAGCCCAGAAGTGTTATGGTTTTTTTTCCCCCCGTTCTATTTTGTTTGAGACAGCTTTTTATTTAGGCCAGAAAATAAAGGGGGAAAAATTCCCTTCTCTTTCTGCATGAACAACACAAGATGCAACTAGCACATCTCAAATGTGTGCAGTAGAGGGAGGTTAAATCTCACTGTATAATTCACTATGTCTATAAACTAGATTAATAGAAACTGAGAAGAGGGATTTGTATTATTGCAATCATTATATTTTTCCCTAGATGTCGTGAGCTGACAGACCACCTACCTTTCATTTTTATTATCTGATAAAAGCCCACTCACAATACAAGGGAGTGTATCATGGAAGCTGGATTCCCATAGAAGAGACATGGCAAGTATTTTTTGAGAGGAGCTGTTCTCAAAAAACAAAAAAGCAAAACAAACCTAAAAACACAAGAGTCTATAATGGCCAAGTGCCTGGATGGAAAAATGCTGGTCTGTAAAGCCTCCAGGCACCACAACCTCAGGCCACTGGTGCTGACACTGTGGAGCCCTTCCAAGGAGCATAATCCAGATTTTTGGTTTGTGAGCTCATCTCTCACACGCTCGATGGGGCACCAGAGCATGCACCTGTAGAGCCTCTGCCATCTTTGGAGCAAGACGAAGCAGAATGATCTTCCTGGGGACAGCCCCCTGCCTTGGCTAACCACCCTGCTAAAATACTGAGACAAGAGTAAGAATAGTAACAGTGCAGCACCTGGGAAGAGAAAAAACATTTCCTCTAGTTTTAAAAGCACACATTCAAGTCTATACTGTTATGATTTCATTACCCAAGCCTATTATTTCATCATTACCTGAAATTATCCCATTATTCTATTGCATTGCACATTTACACAGCAAATAAACAGGACATTATAAATGCCAGTCATGTAAAGACATTTTATCAAATGTTAAGTGCCTAAATATCTCTGAATACCTACTCATATAAATCACTGATTGTCACATATTCAGAACTTAATGACTTGGATGTTCGTCACTTTTGAAATAAGCAGAAACTAGCTTTGTTTGGATGTATGAAAATATTACCATATTACCTCATTTATTTTTAATCTCCTCATATGTAGTATAAAACAAAAAGAAATCAATATACAAAAGTGAAGATTCTTTAAAATATATTCATTTATATGCATTGTGTGGATTTAATGGAATTCATGAACTTGGAGGCATATATAGCTGACAGAAATCTATTCCTACTTTTTTAAAATCCTTACCTCTTCAGAGCCATGAAAAATGTATTTGAAACAAACAAATTACTGGTTTCAAGCTTAGCATTCACTATGGCCTGTAGATGAACAAAAGATATATGAACATTCAGAGACAGCAGATAGGATTATTCTGTTTATACATGCATCCCCTAAATGTGAACAACTCTAACTCAGTAATTTTCTGGTTTTTATTTCAGGCAGTACAGCAGCTGTGACATCATTTCCTTCAATTTAATTGAATGTGCAGTTTGGAATATGTTAGAATGAGCCAAATACATATTTTAAAATATCTTGTATATGAGGCTGCTGAAAATCCATCAGACTTTAAAATAAGAAAAGAATAGTGTACTGTGTAAACAGATGACATTGCTGGTCATAGCCCTCCCTCTTCTCTGCATGCCAATCCCAAACTTCATTTAGCAAAAAGCATGGCTCTATGTTAAACAGCATTGCAGTTGGGAATATTTGCTGCACTACGTCACCTACAATTTTTTACTGTGAAAAATGAGACTTCAAAATGTACCTGTTCAAAGTTTATCAATTTCTGCTCCTAAAAGTTTTCTTTGGAAGGAAGATAAGTTAACTTATTTAAAAAAACCTCATAATGAAACTGAAAGCCCATGCATTTTTAATTAACAATAAACATTCTTTCAGTAAAAAATCCTTTAAAAGCATTTAAACTGAAAATTTGAATATTTTATTAGGAACCTTTTAAAAAAATATTGCAGTTTACTTCTGTCAGAGGTGAAACATGAAAGATAAGGTTTGACTGATTTGCATGACATACTATATTTAAAATGATTATTTTTTTAACTACTGCATCCACAGTGAACTAAAACATTGTCGCACTTCACTTCTTGTATGTGAATCTCTGGAGTATAATTATAAATACATATTTGTGTTGGACTAAATACAAATCAGCAAGACTATTTTATCCTGGTACATTTCTTTTGCAGCTTCACCAGTTCTCTGGCTCTTGGACAATTCTTTTGGTTAGAAACTAAGACTCTTTAAGGCCTACACTAAAGGATTTCCCCAAATCCTTGACAGCTATTTTCTACTGTGATTTTGTCATGCGCAACTTTTATCTAAATTGTACAATTGCCAGATGGAAAGAACGCAAATAAAAAATTTATATACTGCTCCTATATATTTCATGGTGACACCTTTGAATATGCCCATTTCCTGATAAAGGGAAGTTTCTGACATGGACACACAGATTTTATAACATTGTGTCTTAAAAAAATATGTGAGATATCTCTTTTCACCAGTGAAACAGGAAATCTAAACTACTATGTATTAAAGCATGCACCAAAAGAAACCCTCCTAAAAATAAATTACGAACAATTGCAGGAACACAATTTCAATTTCCTTTGCTGATGCTTACACAAAGATTTACACAGTTTTTTTCTGGCCCAGTAGAAGACAATTTCTTTTTTAAGCAAAAAATTTCAGAGATCTTTTCTTTTGACTGGAACTATTCTTTCCTTTTCAGTAAGGCAGAACATTAAGTTAGCTTATGTGGCTAAATGCCACAAAGTAAATACAACGTGATTAAATTCTGAATAGAAGATGCCTATGCATATATACTTTCCTCAGTTTTCTTCCACTTGTTTTCTATTTTGGTGACTATATATTTCTTCTGTGACGCACAATCCAATTTCTGAAGAACATTAAATAATAACTTACTGTTGACACAAAATGACTAAAAATGACAGTATAATTATCTTGTTCTGATTCTTGTATGCTAGGTTTGTTATTATTCTCTTCATATCACTTTATTTCATTTTTCCTAAGCTAATATTTATATTGTACTCCATCCAAAAAGTCTTTCACACAGAGCTAGCTGGTAAAAAGTAATTGGTTATGTAATATTACAGTCCATGCAACCTAAAATGCTACTTGTTTAGGAAGATTAATCTTAACACCTTAAAAATGGAAACCCTGTTGCTATTCATAGGAATACATGGGTTTGGACAGAAGTTCATTGCATTGAAAAAAAAATAAATTATCTGACTTCCTGATTAAAGACAATATTTCCTACATGGTAAGCTGAGCCTCCAGCATTTTCATGAGACTGAACAGAAGCCATTTGTATTTGTTGTCAAGCTGTGAATTAAATCAACAGTCAGTAACAACTGCTAAGGCTTTAGTCTTTGGATTGTGTTGGAAATACATATAAGTATATGCAGAAGGAGAGGATATGCCTTCTTACATTTCACAAAAATATATAGAAAATATATTTGTAAAATTGTCTTTTCATCTAAAGAAATAAATCTGTTCAGATGCAGGGACAGACAGAAAAAGAAGTTGTTAGAAGTTCAGCATAAATCTGGGTACAGTCCTAAATCAAGCGAGTGCACTTCTGAGATCAACCTGTAGTTTAGGTGGAAAACATGCACTAAAACCAGCTACTGTTTTAGCACCTTCTGCAGATGCTCACTGTTTCTTCTCAAAACTGCCAGTTAAAACAGTTGCAGTTTTCACATGCACTCAGCCAGCAAGGCAAAACTGAATTGCAATAGAAAAACTGTGACACCTCTCTGCTGTCTAAAACAGTTAAACACTCATTTACACTTTCTATGTTAAAAGCTTAATACTTTCAGACCACTTTCAAAAGATACATCCCATTAGGGGTTCTCAAAAATAGCAACTTAGAAGACATCCCAATTCTGCCATGTAATTTTCACTGTGCAGCAGAACTGACTAATGGCTCAACCAGAAGCCACGCAATCCTGTCCGTAGCTAATGCAACTGAGAGAGGCTAGGCAAGTGTCAGAAAGTGCTTCTCAGATGATCTCACAATCAATGTTTCATGCAAAATTATGTCAGAAAAGCTAAAAAAGATGAACTAGAAATCAGTTCTCAAAAAATCTGTATTATGTTTAAATTGGCATGAGCCACTATCTAAACACCATGATAGAATTTGTCTTCTTTTTGCTGTACACAAATGTTCCTCGACAATTTTATCAAGATTTTTCTCCCCTTCCCTTTCTTTTTTTTTCCCCCCTTCAAATATGATAAGAATTACTTGAAAAAACCTGGAAAACAATCTTTGCTCCTCTCCCACAAATTTATGAGTTCAGAAATTGTAATTTTGCTTTCAGTGAAAATAGCTGGTTATAATAAAGAAGAAAAAGTGCTCCTAGTCAAATAATTTGTACAGTCAGCTCAGAAGCTCTTACTAACATATGATCAGTAGGCTAATAGAGAATTACAATAGGATTAATGTAGGCATTTTGATGAAGTGTTTTCTTCTTTCTGGGTTCCTTTACACTGTTCTCTGCACTTTATTATAAATCTAAACTGAAAAGAGAAAAATCTCTGTGCATGGTTTTTGCCAAGCCAACCACATTAGCCCTGTAATTTTAATTTCCAAAAGAGTCCCATTCCCATTTTAACATTTGTCTATTGCACTGCAGCTTCCATTTATAGATAGGCATCCAACAACAAGCATGAAGTAGCCCAAGTGTGTAGACAACAAATGTGTATAGCAATATACTAGCAACTTTGTTTACCGGTATACTCAGTTAATTTATCATGACGCTGCGTACAAAGAACTACTCAATGATATTCCAAAATGGTATTTCAATATTAGGCAAAACAGAAGATATAGCTCACAAAATCCCCCAAACCTGAGGCATTTCCTGAATAACCTGTTTCAATGGATGCACATGCAGTATTACAAATATTTACTTTTGTATATTTTACATTTTTAATTTCAATAGGTCTCTTCCAAACATTCAAGCTGATTTTGAACATTTGCTGTTGGTAAAAAATGAAAGTAAAAACCTACAACCAAGCAATGACCCCCCCAAATAAACGAACAAACAAAAAAAAAACAATAACAAAAACAAAAACAAAAAGCAAAGAAACAAAAACCACCACCAAAAAAAACAACCAGACAGAAATGTAAAAAAAGTTAAAAAAGGCTAATTCTTTCTTTTGAAGAGGTTAAAATAAAAATACTTAATAGACAGTGTAACTTTTAGAAGGGTTTCTCTGCCATGAGGTGAAATCTTTCCAGATGGAACAATTCTTCACTGCCTGGAAGTGGTTGCATCAAGACTTTGTTTTTGTGGGAAATACTGAGCATCTTCAAGAGCAACATGGAAGAAAAGCCCTGAATTTTTATGTGCAAGTTGTTCAGTGCAGTGGACTGCACGAGTGGGAGTAGATCAAATGTTTTGCTTTGGGCTAAAGTCACAGATGAAAATGGTGAGTAAGTTCTGAAATGGGGTTGCAAAAGTTATTTTAGTGCAGATTAACAAAACTTTACACTTTGCATTTCTTAGCACACCACTTTTTCAGGCCAAGAGCTGCTCTAGTGCTCTTCCATGCATCAGTGGCTTCCTATGGCACCAAGCTACCCCAAACCACAAAAAACCACTCCTAGTTATGGAAACCAGCAAAACTATGGGACGCATACTGTGATCCACCCTCAAACTCCATGCTGGCAGCATAGATTACTCAGAAAAACTCAGCAGCCACCTGAACCTTATCTACAGGTTCATCTCTAACATCACTGATAACAGAGGTAAGCCCATAAGGAAACTTCCTAACAGAGTTCACCTGTAAATCAGCATAAATCTTCAGCATGAAAAACTAGAAAATACAGCAAAGAAAGTGTTCATTCATTCATTATTCAAGCAAAGCTAGAAAAATCTGTAAGGAACCACTGTGTTAGCATAAAGACATCTTTATGTTTCTACACAATATTGATGATTACAAATCAACTCCTGCCACAGATACAATGGAATGTAGACATGAACAGGAGAAATTAGAAGAACCAAAGCACTTGTGTTTTAATATGGTACAGCAGTATTAAGCAACTGTGATAACTGAAACATTAAATAGCCCAAAATGACAGTGTCCACTAGATTCACAAAAGGAAAAAAAAAAGCCCCAAAGCACCTTTCTCTCAAGTTTGCTTATCTGATGGACTCGGGCTAGCTAAGGTACCAGAAGCAATCCAGATGAGGCAGAGGGGAAGTTCTCCAGGACTAAGTTAGTCTCAGGAGCTCCATGCTTCTATTTCTAGATTGCTTTCACTCCCCAGCTGCCCCACACCTTTCAGTGTAATACAGATTTAGCCACACCAGTGCACTAAATAAAAGTGGCATTGCACCACTTTCATTGAAATAAAAGCATTCTGGTCAAAAGTAGGAGCAAATGGCTGGTACCTGTGCTGTAAAGATGACAGAAGTAGTTGCCTCTACTTTTTCAATATTATAGTTATTTTAGTAAGATTATCTTCTGTTATGCTGAAAAACTTACAGCACATGCACACATCTAAGAAGATCAAGCATCATATATTTGCTTTTCTGTTTATTATGATTTACATTAATTAAACATCTTGAACAGGATGCCATGAAAATTACTTAGCTCCAAGCTATAATGATTTCTTTTCAGAAGCAGGGCAATAATAAATTTTGTCAATGCTTTCACCAAAACTTGCTATTAAAATATGCAGAAAAATGTTTGCAAGGAAGAAAGAGCAGCAAGGGACAGAAGAGACAACCACAAACAGGCACATAAATATGCAGCTTTTAATAGGAAGTGCAGATTCCTATTTTCATATTTTAAGTGTCCTCACCCTTGAGCGAGCACAAAGAATACCAGCGACATGGCAGATGTAACAGTATCAGTAAGAAAAGTAATACCAGCCAGATCTTGCTGCCCCTGTTTGACTGACAGTTCACTTACCTGCCTCCTCTTCTTTTTTTTCCCTTTCTTCAGTAACCACAAAATGTATTACATGTTTTGTATCACATGTTTTGTTGGAGCCTAAGTGCACACAGGCAAGAAACAATTTCCCTGATGATATTACACGGTGCAGGCTAAATGTGAGGCTTTTGTGAGGGGCCTGAAACTTAATTTGTGCAGCTTGTGAACCATGCAGTGGCACATGACACTGGCAGAGCTGCTCAACTCCTGACTTAATTCCATCCCAATCCCCTGGCTGTGATTACTTATTCCTATGTGCTACATCTCAGGGTTAGGTGCTTTCAAAGATTATGCTAACAATACCTGTTGAGGAGTTAACATCCTAGCTCAACAAATCCAGGTAAATAATGGGCAAGATTCTTGTTTTAGGTAATCTCATATATTTATCTTTTTTGCTTTGATTTTGAGTTCACTTGAGTAAGTACCAAACAAATAACAGAGTAATGCCTGAGGGGAAAAAAATGCCATAACCACTGTTTTGTCACAATTATTAACACCTTTATAAAACGTTACTAGATATACATATTCTCTAGGTTTGATCATTGAAAGCAAAATTCAAAGCATGTAAGTATATAATATAGGTATATGTGTGTGTGGACACAGATGTAGGTGTATTTCAAGGGAGAGATCTTTGTATTAAAAACATTTTGCAGTTTCTAAATTAAACCTGTGGTTCCTGTAAGAAATACAGCATAATTATTATGCATAAAAAGTAATTATCTACTAATGTTTAATATCTGTCTCCTAAAATTTTTGATAGATAATAATTCCAAATATCTAGTAAAAAAAAATTAAAGGATATTAATAATTCTGCCATTAGACCCGTTATATCTATATCCCTATATACATTTGTATGACCTTCTTCGACTGAAGTAAGTAGTTTATAACACACACCAGAAGGAGCACTGACTTCTCCTTTAGTATAGGTGTATTTTAGACAGGTATCCAGAAATTCAAAATCCATAACTATCCAGAAATTCAACTATTCTGCATGAACAGAGAACAGTCAATAACTGAGACAGTCACAAAGTAATATAAAGACATACATATTTGCTGGTCCCAAAAAAGTAGTTCTCATTTTTTGTCTCTGGATTAATTTCCTGCCTTTTTTTTGCTGTTCTTCGAGTGTTGAATTGCTCCTCAAGCAAGAGGCTGCTGTAGGTATCCCATGGGTAAGAAAGTAAGAGAGAAAATATACAGTCACTTCTTTAATCACCTGTCCTCTATGCTCTTCCAGCCTATCTTGGTTTCAACATCCTTCACAGTAATTTCTGTTACAAGTTGACATTTCAGTGGCATTTCACTGCCCCAAAAAAATCTTAATTTATGACGAAAGACTCTACCATTTGTAAATCAGAATTTTTTCTGTTCTAATAACAATGACTGCAAGCAGCAGCAAGTACAAAGTCTGTCTGAAAGCAGAGGAAGCTTAGCTATACCCAGTTACAGCCCAGAGTTGCAGCCAGTGAAGCTTGCAAGAATTTTACTTTTTCTGACAAAACAAAAGGAGAACAATACTATTAAATGATTATTTAGAATTTTCAATTCAATTAAAACAAGTTAATTATGTTTAAAAATAGGAAAGAGGATTATTTTCTGGACTCTTCAGTGAGCAAGATAAGTATGAGGATGGATACAAACTACTTGGTTTAATGAAAAAAGAAATGACATTTTTCTCCTGCTGCATCGGGAGGGGTTGATCTCAAGAAAGATAAAGACAGAATAAGTTACTGACATGGGAATTTCCTAAGAAGAATCAGTTATTCTGAGAAGCTTTTAACTAATAATCTCCAGTTTCAGATTTGCAATAAGGCATTCTCTGCTAAAAATAAAGGACAGAGAGCTCCTAGAGTGTCTGATAGATATTTCATTCCCTAGAAAGAAGGTTGAGTGATGCAGAATTATGACATTTTCATTCACAATTTAATTACTGTACAATTCAAAATTATGGATTTTTGAATCTTCACCTATGGGAAAAATTAGAGGGGATGGGGTCAATAAGGAAAGTCATTAATTTAGCAATCAACTAATTAAGGAAGGATAATCAAAAGAGATATTTAAAGGTTATTTAAAAAGGGAACCAGAAAAATAGCAAAAAGGATTATGCATTGGCAAGAGACATGTCAGCTGATTCAGCTGATAACTAAATGCTACTTTACTGAAAGACAAATGTACTACTTTTGAATTTAAATGTTTGCATACATATTAAGTACCATTCATATATTTCAAACACTCTTACACACTCTTTTAAACTGATTTAACAAGGAAAACATTTCATGCTCATTACAGTCCATTTTTTTTTTTTTTCTCAGACATTGTTCATAACAAAGGTGAAATAAAAATCAAACCAACAAGTCAGACAAACACGTTGCAAAGATCTCTGGATAGAGATTTCCCTCTATAAAAGGTAATGGACATTTGTTAAACATGGTCTACAGCAGGTCCCACAATACCATGGATACTTTTGAAAAGGAAATAATAAGCAAACTAATCATCTATATCTTAGGGATGTTGATTGAATAGTTGTTTTGGGTTGTTTT
>VZTX01031052.1:796584-812968 GCA_013400915.1 Pardalotus punctatus | reverse complement strand
GTCACACAAAAACAAAAATAAAAAAATCCTTAACTCTTTCCCCCCCCCCCCCCCCCCCCCGGAAACTATACTCAGGAATTTTATCTCCTCTTTGACAGCTTAAACTTTGTGTCCAGAAACTCTCTCCTCTCTCTTCTCTTCTCTTCTCTTCTCTTCTCTTCTCTTCTCTTCTCTTCTCTTCTCTTCTCTTCTCTTCTCTTCTCTTCTCTTCTCTTCTCTTCTCACTGGAACATCAGGTCATAGCATCTACATTGTACTCAAATGGAAGAATTCATGTTGTACTCAGTTAACCTGAGGGTATATAGAGATACAACCAATAATCAAACCTGCTCACTACTACACTAACATTCTCAGTTAAACTCTGTCTCTGCTATAGGGTATTCTCAGTAAAAAACCACAAATCTCTTACCTGGTACAAACATTCTTTGCACAATCCTTTTTTCTTGATGCTACCTCTGCTCAAACGGTTTTTCTCTGTTTCTGCCAGCTTAGAGGTAAAAGTGTGCTATGGTGTAACTCTGTATGCTGAAAACACACCTGTTTGTTTTTCTGAGCTCCTGTCAGTGAACCACACTGGCACGAGAATCAATATTTCGTGAAGATCACCTCATGTACCCAATGCCTTTTGCAGAATCACAGAATTATTAAGGTTGAAAAACACCTCCAAGGTCATTAAGTCCAGCCTTTGACTGATCACCACCTTTTCAACTAGACCATGGCACTAAATGCCACATCCTGTGGTTTCTTGAACAGCTGCAGGGATGGTAACTCCACTCCCTCCCTGGGCAGCCCATTCCAATGCTTGACCACACTTTAAGTGAAGAAATTCCTCCTGATGTCTAATCTGAATGTCCCCTGGCACATCTTGAGGCCATTTCCTTTTGTCTTGTCACGTGTTGTCTGGGAAAAGAATCCAACCCAAACCTTGCTACAACCTTCTTTCAATCCATTAACCTTCATGACAGGTAACAAGGTCCATGGTTATGCTCCATGAAGAAAATTCTGAGACTTCCTTTCCCCCACCACAGACTGTTATACCCCAGTCACTCAAACATAGGGCTAAACCAAGGTTCTTTTTCTCTGGGTAGATGGAAAGGAGAAAATTCCAAACAAATATTGTCAAGAAATAAAAACACCCAAAATTTTACTGACTAACTATAGAAAATTAAGGAACATTGGAAAAAGAATAAATACAACATGACATCACTCATCCCAGCATAGAGTTTGCCCATTGAACATAGAAAACCTTTAAACCCATTCAAAGTTATGTTCCATGAGAAGGGAGTAAGAAAAAGAAGAAGAAAGGGAGAAAAACAGAAAGATAGGAAAGATAGAAAAGCAGACATTGTTACCAGTTCCTGGGTTCCAGTGATGTAAAGGTCCAAGATGAAGGCAGGGCTAAAGGACAATGTGCTTGCCCCACAGTGACCCTTCTGAAACCTTTCTGGCCCATCCTCCCAGAAGGAGCTCATGGTCTCTCAGCCAATCAGGGACTGAGTTAGGAAAAACTGGGGGCTGCCTCAAGTGAGCTGTGATTAACAGACACTACGGGGTTGGGGGGGGCAGGACACCACCTCACCAGAGCAAGGCCTGACCCACCCCCTACCACACATTCCAAGCCCCCAAGATGTCTCAAAACAGATCAACTCTTCCAGTCTCTGACACAGATACATATTTTTTTTTTTCAAATTCTATTTGGACTTCCTTCTACATTTCAATTTGGAGAGAGTCAGAGTAAGAACTGACTGAAAACCATAAGGTGTTAATTTTTATTCTTCTAAACCACCAAGTTTCATTGTTTCTTCTGCCTGCTCCTCTCCCTCCACAGGCTAATGCATCTGGACTCCACACATTTCACCTCCTCAACTCTCCTAAACCTTGGCTTTCTCCATACACATAGCTTTTTTAGTGCTGGGGTTTAAGAATTCATGAGCTTCCTATCAAGCAGGCCCCACAGCCACTCTGTTAAGACTTGTGGTTGCAACTATGAGACAATATTAATCTTTTCTTCATGGACTCATGGACACAGATTTAAAACTACATGCATTTAGATTTATGAATGCACTTAACAAGGACTTATCCTTAATACAGGACAGTAGGTATGATCAGGTACAAATCCATGCATTTCACTACAAAGTGGGAAAACAAACTTCTGACTGTATGCTGAAGTACCTTATGCCATTTATTTCGTTTCAATACTGAAGAATATATTTAAATGTTAGAAAACAAAATTTCAGTCTTTTAACCAGCATCTCAATTTCATCCCAAACACCAGTTATATCATGAATCATCACAGCAGCCTTGCATTCCCAGAAGAACTGTCAAAGATAGAAAATGAATAAATGAGTGTCATTGCTGTTATGTGTTGTTGCTCATACTGCCCCACTCCATTAGCAAAGAAATCAAAGCGCACAAAAGAAAACTCATTAATTCTTACTCCTAATCCCTTTCAATATAAATCACCCTTTTTCATGCATTGAATAACCTTTGTCCTGTAGGTTTACACAGTTAACACCAAGAGCATATAAATATGGAGAAGTCATATCACTGCAGTAGAAGTCATCAAATGAGTTTCAAATAACTCTAACAGAAGATTTATATTTTTCCATTCCTAGTGGCTTTGTCAATTTGCATTTTCATTCTCCTGTGTCATTTTTGTTTCTCTACTGACTTTTAAAATCAACATTTTTCTTCCCTTTGTCTTGAACTTGTTCCAGACTAAATAAGGAAATGCACTTGATTTGTGCCATGCATAATATATAGGGCTCATGAACATCGATATTTCAAGTTTCCAAAGTTGCAGTCAAGCAAAGAGAACGCCTCAAATACCTGTTTTGACATACTTTCTCATTCTCCGCAACAACACACAGTCTGACAGCCTCAATACACATGAACTCTTATTTTAAAGGGAGAAGATTTTAAAAATTACTTCTTTGCATATAATAAGAAAGTTCAAATCAGAAAATTTAAGGAGATGTCTGCAGAATATGGTTCATGTTGCTAGTTCTTTAATTCCATCAAAATGGAAACTAATATGAAGTAAATTGTGTTTATACGGTAGAGAAAGCAATACGTGATTAAAAAATATTAGAACAGCATTGTAGAATCCATTGAAAGACAAGTGCTGATAAAGAGTAACAATATAAGTAACATTCTCTCCATCTGGATTTTAGCATTTTATGTATCATTATTTTTCATAGATTCTGTGCATATTTTCTGCCAAAAAATTAATATAGATTTAAAGCTAGTCTGTCTTCTCTTACCTATTCCACTGTAGAATATCTAACATTAAATTTTTTTCAAATCCTGAAACCAATATTATGATAAATACAAACCAACAACTCACAAGACAACTCATAACTTCTTCATTGCAGTTCCCTGGTACTCACCCTTAAATTAAATTAAGAGTAAGAGGAGAGTTGTCCACTAAGAAAGATCATTTTGTTTGGTAAAGGTAATGAGAAAACAAAACAAACAACTTCAGCTGTGTTAGCGAGATATAGAGACCTTGTTAATGAATACCCAATAGAAAAAAAAATAATAAAATAAATATTTGCATAGCTGCTGTCTCAGCCAAGTTCAGTAATTCTTTTCCTTTCTATCTTACTAGAGAATTGCATGCTAGCCTATTCATTTTATGAAGAAGGGTAACAGAAAAATTGAGTTTTGGGCAAACAAGATTAAAAGGTAGCAATAGAATTTTACAGTGAAAGAGGATTAGACGTTGTAGGAGTTATTTTTGAACAAGTTATAAGGACTTCTGGGTGGACTGAGATGTTGTTACATGTGTACATTACACATATAAAAAAAAATTAAACAGTTTATTAGTTGTCACTCACTGATTTCCATTAGTAAGCCATTAAATGTAGCAAAAGGTAGTATGGAAGCTTATTGCTGAAGCCTGGAGAGACCAAGAGACAGAATGTTATAACTTTGTCTCTACTGAGCTAAAAAGGATGAAAGAAAAAAATACCAAATAAAAACTCACTATTTAAAATATGCACAATCACATACTTGAAGAGTCTCTCAAGTATTTAAATCTGGATTCAAGACAGAAGACAACTTATAGAAAGAAAAAGATTAGAGTCTTCCGGAGTTAACTTGTCCCATTTCTGCCAATTTTTTATTGACACTGAAGAAAACATTGTGTCGGTTTGCAGCACTTTCTCAGTTAGTCCTATAGCAGTGAAATTAGGGAGGCTACAGAGGAAAAGAGTCAGTAAAATAAATAACAGAGGGGAAATTATTTAATTCCTTGCTTGAAAAAGTGATTATTTTTAGATTACCTAGGATAATTTTTTTAGAGCAAGTGAAATAACAAGAGTCTTAACTCATGCTTATGGCTCAATTCAGATCATATTTTCTTTCTTCCTATCATGGATTCACTAAGTCTTTGATTAGATTAGGTAATTATTTCAGGAAGTTTTCCTAAGACATGATAGAAAATGATACAACTGATTAAAGAATTAATTATTTATAGTTAAAGGCCATCATTTGAAGGCACTCAAAGGGGAGACCACAATCTGAAATCTATTAGAGATCTTTCCAACTGATAACTGGTTAAATAGGTACAATATACAAAAGATATGCACATTCTTCTATGTCCAGGTTTGTTTGAGTGGTTACGGCATACTCCAGTTAAAAATTTAGTGCAGCCTGAATGCCTCTTAAATAATAAATAGGGAACATCTTCCTAACAAGAGCTCTGTGTTGTCCTGTCTCTTTTCTGAGTGAATGACTCACATTTTCAGTTCCCTTTGCTCATTGTATCTCAATATCTAGACTTCTAAACACAGCTACAACAAGGATGTCTGGGGTTCAACCGTGTGTACTCCAGAAGTTCAGCTAGAAGCAGTGCAAACAGATTTCTTACTTCATTGCACATTATTTTAATTTCTTCCCTAAAAAATAAAAAAATGTAATGGGAACACGCTTGTTTAAACTCTTAAGAGTGTATAAAATAATGCAGACATCTGTTCTGGAAAGTGCCAGAAATTGGATTACGGTACCTAAATAATGTAAAGCTGTGTGGTCAGTACCTGAAAAAAATTGAAAGTGCTAAAGTTCAGGCTTTTTTCTTTATTTCTACAGTCTTTTATTTGTGAAAGAAAAACAATTAAAGCCAATAATTACCTCATGAAACAGTCAGGAGTCTACACTAAAGTTGTACTATTAATAATAAGACACTCCAGGTTTTGTCCAACTCTATTTCTGATGTTTTGCCTGGAAAGGATTTGAGAAGTTGTCTTTGGATAGGCAGAATAATCCCAATAGCACAAGTGTGCACCAAGAAGCAAGAATGTTTAACTGAACTAATAATTTAGTATGTCAAATACACTTTAAGGATAAATGACTAAATATATTTTTAAAATTGAAATTAACTTTAACTAACTACCGATTCCTCTTCTGATGATTGCAGCACAAAATGAGATACAAAAAGGAACAGTGAGATCAGTAACAACTCTTTCTTTTTTCCTTGCTCTTCATCATCCAGAAGGATCCTGGAATACCTATTCCAAATAAGTTTTTATGAGCAACTAAAAGATAATATAGGAATGAGCTTCAAGATTAACTTTTTTCAGTAGCATCTTAACAAGTCTTATAAATAAAAAGTACGTTGACCCTATATGTCTTCAGTGTAGCAAGACTTTTAACTTTGTGATATTCTGAGAAACAAGTTGTCTAAACCACTGTCAATTAAACCATTTTAAAATAGGTTCATATTTTGCAGAAACTCATCAACAGAGTAGGTAACAAAGGTTCACAGTAAAAATAAAGCAAACTAAAGTAAAAAATGAATGAATGAAATCAGCCAAATATCTTTCCTGAATTCAGTCCTTCTCAATTCTTTCATTAATAAGCTAGATAATGAAGGACTTTCCTTGAATTTGAAGTCAATATGAATACAGCAGTAGAAAGGTCCACAGTATGCCTTCACTGCTGCCAGGAAGGATGTGATCTTAAAAATTCTCTTGACTAATTGAAGTTATACCTTGAGTTATGCATAGGATGTAATTCCGTAATGGGAAGAGGAAATTTTTATTAGGTAAGGATAATCAGCTATGCAAACACAAGCACTTAGCAAGGGAATGGCAGGTCTATAGGAAAAGATGTGTGGGTTATAAAAAGAGATTTATTTGAAGCCTGTGGAGACAGGATAACTATACTCAATATGTGCTAAAAGCTTCCATAATAAGAAGACATCATATGTGTTCCACATTCACTCAAGATGGGACAAGAAATAATGAAACTATATTAAGAAGCTTTCATTTCAGGTGTCAATTGAAAAGAATTCTAAAAGTAAAAATCAGCTTAAGTGCTCCTGATTCTCATGCTACTGGTAATTTTAAAAAAAACAAAATAAATAAGAGAAAATTGGTGTGGAGTTGGCCCTGCCTTGTGGGAGTGAGTCAGGGTCAATGACTTCTTGAGATAACACTGAGCCTTATCTTCTATGATTATCAAGTAATCTCTCTGTCCTCAGCCCAGCACATTTCTGTTGGAGAGAACTCAATCTTTCATTTCATTGACAGTTAAATCACCATCTTTTCCCTACCTATAAACTTGTAATGTGCTGAAATATGAGTTTCAAATGTCGTTTACATTATTTGTCCTCCTGGTGCATGTTTAATGGCCACTGCCACTAATAGTATGCAACAACATCTTATTATTACAATCTCTTGAGAGCAAAATGCCAAGAACTTTAACAGCTCTAAGCTTAGAATCAGCAAAGAGCTGTCATTGTTTCTTCCATCATTTTTATTTTTGTAAAGTATGAGAGAAAATTCTCCTGCCTCACTTGATGTGTGTCATCAACTGCAAAATCAGAGCTAACTGCAGTTTTCATACCCTGGAAACCAGTATGTCAGGAACTGAGCTGCAGTCATTAGTTAAATTAGCTCCAAGCACACTGGGTTGCTATGCCCTCATAGTATGAATTTTTCATAAACAGAAATTGTTTCAAAGAATAGAAGCCATTCTAACTTAGAATAACTTCTTAATCTCTTATTTTTCTGTCTTAAGATTTTGCATTTGTAGTTTGTATGTTCCACTACTTGGAACAATGTAAAGCAGCATAATTATTAGAATACATAAAAGAGCCTTAAATGCCGCTTAGCTAGGGTCTTCTTGAAGGGAAATTGAAATGGTATGATATGACTTTTACCTTGCTGATCATATAAACTCTTGGTATATACCCAGTAGCAAAACATTTTTAATGCTTAATTATGGATATGCCAATCAAGACCACAGCTAGACATAAATAACTTTTGCACTTTATGATAAAAAAAGGAAAAAAAGTTAAAATATAAAGGATCCTTGGTATATTTCTAGATAACTCATTAGAAAGCAGCTTTCCAGAAAAGACATGGGGCCCCAACAGAGAGCAAACTGGAGTTGGCACTGCCCCTTTGCAATGAGCAAGGGCAAGCACATCCTCTTTATTATTAGTAAAAGTGTGACCAGGAGGTCCAGGCAAGTGATTCTCCCCTTGCGCACCTCTGCATTTAATTTAAAACTATCCAATATATGAAAGACACTGACATACTGGAACACATTCAGTAGAGGACCACCAAGACAAGTTGGCAGTGCATCGCATGATGTACAAAGGAAGGCAGAAAACTTGATTTTTCCATCTTGAAGATCCTCAGGAGAAAGTTTATTGCTGCCTAGGACTCCCTACAACTAGACCATGTGGTAAAGAAGCATCCAGTCTCTTCTGAGAGGTACGCAGTGAAAAGAAAGGGGGAAAACAGGCACAAGTTAGAACAATAATTTTCACTATTATATTAAAAACAAATTATAGAATCACAGAATGATTTGGATTGGAAGGAACCATAAAGTTCATCTAGATCAAACCATCCTGTTACAGGCAGGGACACCTTCCACTAGACCAGGTTGCTCAGTGCCCCATCCAACCTGGCCTTGAACACTTCCTGGGAAGGGGCACCCCCATCTTCTCTGGGAAACTTCTTCCAGTGCCACACCACTCTCACAGTAAAGAATTTCTCCTCAATATCTAATCTGAACCTACTGTCTTTCAGTTTGAAGCCATCCCCCTTGGCCTGTCACTGCATGTCCTCATAAAAAGTCCCTCTCCAACTTGCATGTAGCCCTCGTTAGGTACTGGAAGGTGCTCTAAGGACTCCTTGGAACCTCCTCTTCTCCAGGAGAACAGCAACCCCAACCCTCTAATCCTGCCCTCATAAGAGAGGTGCGGAATGGCAGAATTTGCCCAGAGACACAGTAAAAACTAAATCCATGTAGATTGTCAAAGCTCAACAGAACAAAATTGATCAACATGGGCCTGCTTTGAGCAGAGATTTCGACTGAAGGCATCTGCTGCTCTACATTACTCTTTGGTTCTATGCTGCATCGTGCTTCTATTATATGCAACAGACTTTTCAAATTTCTTGTGTTCTTTAATTCCCTGAAGTCTTGGGAAAAGATTTCCACAAAATATGTTTAGGAGGAATGCCTGGTTTTGACCATTCACCTTCAAAAAAGAAAGTTTCTCATCTAGCTCTGCCTGTTCTGCTGAAGGGCCATGAGGTGAAATCGTGCATTTCAAAATGGTTTGTCTCTTAGGTCCCCCTTGTCTTTTTAAGACTTTCTGCCATAAAGATGACTTCTCATCATCTTATTTCTCCTTTTTGTCTCTCCATGAGACTAAATACCTTAGACTGAGGTGAAAACATCTATTGCAAGAATTATACGACTTCTACTCACTTGAGGATAAAGAAAGGGGATGGGTGCCTTCAATTAAGCTTTGTTAATGACAATTCCATTACTGACAAATAATGAAAAGTGGAAACAGCAGCTTGAAAGAGTGTTTTTTAAAAAACTCTCAACCCTGGCACATTATTTATCAGCCTTTTTCTGAAAATGAGTGATTACAAATAAATAGCACCGAATCCAAAAGATTAAACCTAATCACTGAGAAAAGTTATACTCTGGTTTACAAGGTTTGACCTTTTGAAGGTATTCCTACAGCACAGTGGAAAATAATATATATAAGTATAAAACGCATACCATTTCCCCAGAGAATTACTTGCACAATACAATACAAATAGAGTGAGAGAAAAAAAGAGAAAGAGAAAATTGAATTTACTACCTATATAATCTTGAGATGAAAATACACTAAATAAACCACTCTAGTATAAAGTTCTTGAAGACTTCATGGGCTTCGAATTAGAAAATGTTTATGTAAAATTCAATTTCAGTTTTCTATTCACACTTTAAAACATAAACATTTGTCAGTGTTACAGTATTAAACTGCCTTTTTCACAGCTCTGGAAATAACAAAATAATGTTACTCATTCTTTTTGAATGCCGCTTGCTGCCTTGAAATTCTTGCCCATCACCCCTGATTTTTAACTGTTTAAAAATCTAAGATATGCAGATGAGAATGTATGCAGAAATTAAGTAATGCTGCATGTTTTTTTAAAAAAAACCACAGGAGTGACATTCCACCAGTGAAATTCTGGAGCTAATGCAGTTTACAATGAAACTAACTTAGCTAGACAAGCATGCAAATCTCAGACATCATGAACTGCAATTCACTGGTAACAGATTTTTATATCAAACCTCAACTTAACCCACTGAAATTTGTAGTACTTCCAAAATAGGATTTTCTAAGAAACCTAAGGGATTTAATTGCATGTCTCTCACTGAAAAAGTAATGGAACTCTGCTAAAAGAATAAAACTATAAAACATATTTAGGCACTTGGTGATGCAGATAGATACCTTTAAAAAGTGTTTAAGAGGGACTGAGGGCACTCCTGGAAGCTGCACAAAGAACTAAGATCATAAGAATTCAGATGTAGTAGGGAATTGCTACTCTCCAACCTAAAAATTCAGATTCTCAAAACATTAATAAGCTGCCGCATAACACTAAAAATATCTGAAATGTAGCACTGTCAACATAAAAAAGCCAATAAAGTTGCCGAACTATTTAAAATATCTATTTATTGACAAAAGCAGCATGGTCCAGCTAGTGACTTACATGGGAATCACATGCTAAAAAAAGACCATCCCCTGCAAAACTGCTCTGAAACAGAGGAAACTCAGGAAGAGAGGAACTAAATGACATGGGTTTTGCCAGAAGTATTTGACTTCAGAAGCTGATTGGAAGTGATTTGCATTTCCATGCCAAAAAGCAAGTTCAATCACCATTTTGAACTGTATTCAAAGACCAGAGAAATGCACTTCAGGGCAGCATATTCACACATGGCTGAAAGTTGGAGCATGTTTCACATCACTCAAAGCAACTTCTCCAGCTGATTAATAAACTGCCCGGAGATACTCCAAAGGGGTCTTTCTCTCACACACTCTCTTCATCCACTGTTGTGACCTGAGAATACAGGATCATTGAAAAGAGTTAAGAGAAGAAAAGTTCTCCTAGATTGATGCAGAAAGCAATGATCTTTGCCAAGAACATGTTCCAAAGAAGTACTTTACACATGCTCATCTACCTGCCATGTACATAATATTTATTCAATGAGTAAATCACTTCAAATTCAGCCTACAGGTTCTGAACATACTCTGGACATTTATTTTCCAAAGACCCTCTTTCTGGAAGCTGAAGCATTTCAACTCAGGAGTTCACTGTATGGGACAAGCAGCAGCTCCTCATGCTCTTTAGCTTGGTTAAGCTCCCCTTACTAACATCCAGAAGTGAGTGGCTGCACAACGCATATAGATGAGGCGCTCCTTAGTTCTTCTTAGACATGAGACGGCAGGCAGGCCTGTACACCATAACAAACTTTTAAAATTCTTTCATTTCCTTAGCAATGCACTTATGTAAGGTCCATTGGTGCAGGAAAACTCTTCTCAACCTTTATCTCCTGAATCATGAAATTACCTTATCCAGTAGAGCTGTGCAATGCTATATTTTAAATAGGGTTCAAAACGCTTTCAACACCATTGTGAGTAATAAAAGAGCCTTGGAAATGTTTAATGGTTTTCTGTGGCATTTGAGTTTCTACCCTTCCAGAATGTATTGTCATACCTTCTTTGTTGTTGTTGCTGAATACTTCAGGAGTTTTCCACCTTTGCAGCTGTAACCTTTTCCATGCGTTTGTGGCAAGAACCCTCCCCACCCCACCCAACATCAGCGTGAACACTCAAGGGTCTTGATCTGGAGAGCACACTGGTATGATTCATAAAGTACATGGCAATGAGACCTTTTACAAGTCAATGGCTCCTACTATAAGGCAAAATGTATAAAAATTACAGACTACTTCAGCACTTACTATCTTCTTAACAAATCACCTAAACACATGCATTTGGCTGAACACAGAGGTACTTTACTGACTTATAACTTTGGGGGTACAGGAGAAACACTGACATAATTAACCTGCCAAACCTGCACTGACCTTCTGCTCCTGAAATTATTAAGTCTAAACTGCTTCTTTGTCAAGAAACCTCAATTAACTTACAAGAAGCGTAACTGTGAAAACTAAATTTCTCCTTTAATGGTTTGATTTTCTCTGTTAGTTTCTGTTCCCAGCTTACAGCCCAATAGAAGAATTCCCCCAGTGCACTGCTTGATGTACACTTGAAAACATCAAATAAAAGAGATGTCTCCTGTTTCTGCTCCTTATTAACTTCAAGTGGACAGAGCACAAAAGACAAGTGGATAAAACCTTCCAGAAGGATGAAAAACGTAAAAAAGATATATAATATTAGATTTGGACCCATTCTATGCAATTCACCCAGCATGATGTCTGGAGCAATTTCAATTAATTTTTCACCCTTCTTGTCCTGGGACAGAGGCACCACACTAGCACTGCCTTCTTGGAAATAAACAAGCCTTAAGTTTAGCATTTGGATGCATCCTTACAACAGTCTGTGGGAACAAATTTATGGCTGATTATCCTGAAAATTGAGGTTTCTTGGGAATTGCTAAAGCACATAACAAATTTAGGACCATTTTTAGAAGAGGTGTTAAACCCAATGAGTCACACACTGAGCTATTAACTAGGTATTATCACTGGAAGAATACTGAATTAAAAGCCAGTACAAAATCCTTTAGATGAAAAAAATCAAAATTAATAGCCAATCTCGGATAATCTAGCTCATTCAAGATGCCCATATTAGAGATTAAAGTTTAAAACATTTGATTTTTCAGCTTTTACAAAAATGGTTATTCCTGGTAACTGCAGTGATGACTCTTACATTAGTATCCTTTTTTTAAATATTATTTTTATTTAATCTTACAAAGTTCTTGGATTCAGTTGCACTCTTATAACACATATTTTTTCTTATTCACTCCTTACCTTTCAATGCCAAGTCATGCCAAGTTTGTCTTATCAAAAGTAGAGTTCTGAAATTCCATATGAATATTTCACTTCAAACACTGGGTACTTCTAACAATTCCCATATCTGGGCCACAATCAAGGTTTGAAAGAGGAGGGCTGCCAAGTCCTTAGAAATGGTAAAATGTATCTGTTCTGTTGTTAACTGCTTAAAAAAATAAAGGCGAATGAAAGTTATTAATCACTTAACCATAAATTTGACTTACTTTTATGTTGTGTTAAAACTCTTGAGCAAAGTTTGCAAGGTTTGAAAACATAGGATTTCTGGAGAGAGGTCAATTTAAATTTTAAAAGCTGGTAGTCTGTGAACAATACTCATTCCTTACTTGAGCATATTGTTATTAAATAAAGTCTAAGAGATAGGAATACACTTTGGGTACATATTGTTTTATGATACTTGATTACTCATATTTTAAATAGAGAAGGCATTACAAAAATATTATGCTCAAAACATAGATGTCAGACATTTCTTATAATCTGTCATCAGAGGTGTATAATGATCAATACTGCATATTTTAATAGACTCAGTTTATGCCTAGCTTAGATTTTCCATTAAAACTGCAAGAAATACTAGAGACAGTAAGAGACCCCTTTTCTAATGTATTTGTTTTAGAATTCCTTGTTTCTTAAAAAACAACTTAGTAGAGATTGAAAATTTATTGATTTTGCCTAAAAATAGACCATTTTGTGAAACAGAGTAATAGCAAGACAGTGAAAAAAATGTGTTATGCAGCATATTAGTGTCATTTTTTCATGTCTTAATGATACTGGATGTAGTCACTGTTGCCCATCTCTGCTGTTCACACTTTTCCATTGAACACAAATGTTATGTAAAAGTCTAAGAAACATCAATTCAAATGAATATTGAACAAATTGCTCTCAGAAATATAGAAGGGAAATTTTCAATTAAATCTACCTTTTTTCATTCCTATTTTAGAGTTTAAGAAAGGAAAAAAAGCAAACCAAATCACAGGGACGAACTAAAGAAATGTATTTATGAGTGTATAATGAGCAAAAAGTAAGATTTACTATGAAACTGGCACTGATTCTATTAATCTAGTTATCTGTTATCGTAACCCAGTCAATTCCTTTATCCTTATGCTCACAGGTATTTTTAGGTTCCAGGGAGACAAATAAACCAAAAGCTAGTACAAGACAAGGTAGTTGAAAGCCACTGCTATCTTGCAAAAAAAGATACTGTTAATATTTCAAATTCCTAAACACCACAAATAACTCAACTGGCAGGAGGTCCCTACCTTCAGTTGGACACGCTGAACATGAAAGTAAATTTTGAGACTCTCAAGAAAGTTTCAGCTCAAAGTAACTGAGTCTTCCTGAACTAAGCAAGTTACTTAACATTGTCCTTTCACAGAAAATCCAGTGAATAAATTATTTTTTTTACAAAAAGACCCCACACAATCAGCAATGTGCCACCTTGCATTGCCCTATCTGGTCATTTCCAGATGAAAGAGGCAGCAAATCCATGCCTGACTCACAGACCATAAACACTTTAGGCAGCATGTGAGATGCCTTAGAAGAAAGCAGCATTTTGTGCAGTTATTTAAATTTATGCCAAGCATCTCTTCCCAGCCATTATGACTGGAGCACTTTAAAGCACAGCTCAAAATCAAAAGCAAAAAACATCCTTTACATCTCATAGACAAGAACCATTTTCTACAGAAGTAAGCATTTTGATTTAGATGTAACATGAGTAACCTGCCACACAAAGGATAGAAGCAGGCACTGGAACTTCCATCTGATGTAAGGAAAAGAAAACAATGTTTTTCCTCAGCTTAAAAAAATATTAAGGCTATTTTTATTCATGAATTAACAAATGCATAACTCATATCCGGTATTTTATTTCTGCAAAATGATAGTACTCAATATTTTATATGTGGAGTGTAGCATCTGTAACTCATTTCCTAGTGATTGACATGATCACTCATTGCACATATTATTATTTTGAATTTATTTTTAATGTAATAATAAGCACTATAAACATACAGTTTTACAGATGGTATAAAAACAATTGAGCTGTTTTTTGCATAATCTGACACACCCAAGTTAGGTTGTTAGGACAACTGTCAACTAACTGAAAAGTGACAACAAAATAAGCAGTTTCAGACTAATTGTCAAATAATTGCTAAATTGAGCATCACATTTTTCAGAGCAGTCTGAGGTTATCTAGCCATGGAGAATCAGGGAACTCAAATGTCAATCAAATTCCAGGCCTGTTTTCTAAGGGGGGTTGTGTGAGTCAGAATTTTTTCTGGATATTTGCAGTTAAATAGTATATATGGTCCAATTACTGCTATAGAAGTGATGCCATATTTAACTTCTTCAAAATGGTAATAAAATGGATTAAAAGAAACAAGTCTTAGTAGTAATCACCACCTTAACTGAGTGAGAGGCCATGCCTACAGATTAAAAAAAAAAGTGCATCCCTTGATGGTCTTTTATTCAGATTTCTGTTTAGTGGTGTCTCCTTCTTCCTCCCCTTTAGCTCTCACAATATTTTGGAGCACACTGGTATTTCTCATCTGGGAAAATCCTTAGCACCATCTGAAAACTCAGTGCCTTCATCTAATAATCATGCAGCACATGACATGGTAGCCAGCTTCTCAAAGCCTTCTTTAGCCTATTGATCAGGTATCTCAGATACCGGATCTTTAAACAATTTGGAACACAAAAGCAGCAGTTCAAAGAAATTAGTGTATGAGTTTTCCCATCTACGAAACTGAAATTATGGCTTTGAAACTATGTACAGGACTGATGATCCTGGTCTAGAATACAGAGGCCCCTAAAAAGCTAACCCATCTAACTCTCATTTAAATTTCTTGAACAAGACAAAAATATTTAAAATCAACTCTTATATTGTTTAGTCATAACAGGTGAACAATTTTGAGGACAGATTTAACTCTTCATTCTGAGGGCAGTCATTGAGGCTCTTCTGGGGTTGTACGTGTGTTTTTTCCTTCTTGTGTAGTGAGTATTCTTATAACAACTGCAAGGAAAAACTTCAGGAACAACATTACTATATTCTTATTTCATAAAGTATTGTTCTTTAGGAAACATTCTGAGTTTTTTATTTTATTTCTTATCCTTCCAATGGACTTACATAAGTTTTCACTCTTTGCCTCTATATATGTGACACTCAGACTGTCTGGGTCCTCGGGGTACCTGAATAATAGTCAATTAAAAAGAAAGGAAAAAGAAATAAACTCTAAAACAAGGATTATCTTGGGGATTTATTGCTGTTTTTTCCTTTTAAATAGACATAATTCTGTCTCTAAAAAACTCAATTTTTATTAATTTCTTCCACGAAAATGAGCATTTGAGCTGCATATGTGCTTTCGCTTGACCTGGCTTCATCCCGATTTCTCTGGCTAACTTCCCAAGCAGCTCACAACTTTCTTTCTAAAACTGGCTAAAAAAATGATGATCTCTGGTTTCAAAACTTCATGGCAACCCAGCTTCCAACTGCCAGGCTCCTGCTGCTGGCTGAGCTCCAGCCTCTACAGTTCAAGACTCTGTGGAGGTACCAAGGCAGCAATGCTGTCCCCAGAACACCATCCACAAAGCAGCCGCACTTTTGTTGGGCTGTTTGCCTTCATTGAATTTACCTTCATTCCCCAGTGCTGCAATATTTGTCTCTGAATTTTGTCACCTCCTTAGGGAAAATTTCCATGAAACTAAACATTTTGTATTCATCTTCTTCTAAACATCATGCATTAAACCCATAACATTTCTACTTCTATCTGTTTGTTCTTTGTTCAAAGTAACACTCAACTTTAGAAATACATCCTGCAGGCAACATCATAATCTCTCTTGTTAATTGTATGGATGAGAAAAAACTGCATTTAATTTTCTTGATATGCCAATTTTTTGGCAATATCTCTTACTGAGGCAGTTCAAGAGAAAATCAACAAATTTTCCCGACTAACAATATACCACTCCCCATTATCCATTCCCTTTGACCTCTTGGGGCAAGAGAGGAGGAAGAGGAGTTGAGGATGAAGAAGCAAAACGGAGCCTGGAAAGAAAAGGGGGAGAGCTTTTTTTTTTT
>VZTX01031052.1:635224-796553 GCA_013400915.1 Pardalotus punctatus | reverse complement strand
GATGAAGAAACAAAACGGGGGCTGGAAAAAAAAGGGGGAAGGGTTTTTTTTTTTGTTTGTTTGTTTGGTTTTTTGGTTTTTTGCTTTTGTCTTTGTTTCTAATAAGAAAAAAATATTTTAATTGTTACTTCAGGCTTATTGTAAAAATACAATCAAAGCTTCACAACAAAATTGTTAACCTTTGTGGCTGTTATGTGCTCTATAACCCAGGTGCAAGACAAATATGATAAAATGTAAAAAGCCTTCAGAACCTTTCCAAAATAAGTGTCTATTAAGTAAAGAATTATACTTTATTACTTCTAAAATTTTTATTCCATTCTCTCCATTCTAAGATTTATTCAAAAAGTTGCTACAACTTAGAGAAAATTGAAACCTTTTTACATTTGGTATCTTTCCACTGTTAACAGGGCAGACTGCTAAGCTACAAATAAGCTTTCTCTCAGAGCTGGTGTGAGCACCCCACAGCAGCTTCAAGAGGACAAAGACACCTAGAAAAGACCAGGAAAGAACTTTCTCCATATAAAAGAAAATCTCCATGTTGAATATAAAACTCACACCAATTAGTTGCAAGTCCTCTTCAGCCTACTGAACAAAACACACTTAATTCATATGTGCCAACATTTGACATCTGTAAGTAGATGAGTATCTTCATCTCTAAGCTATTTAAATTTATCTAAATATATACATGAATTAAGAGTCAAGGTTCTTCTGAGACATCAATAAGATGGAACCTTCTGTGGTCACTATAGATTTTAATTTCTGTTCTAGGTCAGTACAGACTTATCAAAGTCTGTTCTTCAAGTTCTCATTAAAACGAGGAGAAAGGTCAAAAGTTACCTCTGCTTCCCTCACCAACCAAAACCAGTTCTTGTTCCCACAGTACCTAATGCAGTTTATATTTCTCATTTCAGTGCAAAAGTAATGACCTCTGCATGAAAGAAGCCAAAGCACCGAGGGATGATTACGATGAGAAGAGGCTAAATTATCATATGATTTTATGTTCAAAGATGTACAGTGTTGATTAAAAGAGGAAAGGAAAGCAGCACATTAAACTAAATAATTATTACTTCTGTTAGTAACACCAATAATTCATATGCTGATGTCTCTGGTTAGAGACAAATTTTCTAGGTGGAAAGCTCTCTGAATAAACACCTCCCCCAAAGCAAAGGTTTCCAACACCCTCTCCCCCACCACAACAGAATTTCTTGGATGAAAGTGAAAAAAATCTATTTATTTAACAAAACATGCAGGGTGCCCTGTAAGGCACAAGGGAAGGGGAAAGGGGTAAAGGAATTATTAAACTTGAGTAAACAGCTGATGAACTTTTGTGTCCTTTTCCTCAGGTGTAGCTTCCCCTCTCCAGGGGTCCCCGGGGGGCTGGGTGGAGTTGCTCCGGTGGGTCCCTGGAGGATCCTTGTCAACTGTGATCTGGGGACTTCTCGGGTTCTCAGGCAAGACAGCAAGTCAAGGAAAACGAAAGTCCCAAAATGAGATGATGAAGAAGCAATCCCAGGAAAAAAACAAGCTACAGCCACAGCAGCCACAGCAGCAGCCAGAGAGGAATGTCCCTTCCTCCCCCGAGAAGCCTGGGAGAGAGTTTCAAAACAACCTGCACCAGACAGAGCTACTTCCAGCTGCTGAATACAATTAATGCTACAGGATCAAATTTCTGGGCATACACAGAAATGCTAGGGCATACAGGTTTATTTTGTCATCACCCCAAGACAGTTTCATTCACATGTTGCAACAAAAAGCAAAAAAATTTGTCCTTAATTGGCTGGGGGCTGACTTCTGCTTCCCCAGCAACAAATCTAAATTAGAGTTGGGATGTACCCTAACCGTTACCTGCAGCACACAGTGACACAGCAATGTGTGCAGAAAGCAACCTGTGCTGCAGACCACGAGACATGGGGTGCCAAACAGTACCCACAGGACAAGGGATGAGAAATGGCTGGAAAATCACCTGTTTGATCTGCAGCACCACACATTCACCAAGTGTGTAACATCATTGAATGCTTTTAAGGGGTTGTTTCTTTTCAAGGCAGTCATTCTGATCCTTCTTGACCATATATCGAGTCCATACAGATTTGCTGCAACTACCTCTGCATTGGGAAAGTCCAATGTGATTCCACATACGTTTATGTAAGCACAGTGAAACTGCTAGAATGCTTCACCAGAAGAGAAAATACAGGCAGTGTAACTCTATCCATGATATCTTGCCAGAAGAACTAGGATGTTACAGAATATAGGATAGCTCTTTCCAAATAAAATTATTTTATAATCCTTTATTCTATTCTTTCTCTTCACACATAGTCAAGAAATATGATTATACTAATGAAGCTTTCAACAAAATTGCTGATGACACATATGAAAACTCAAAGCTTCTTTTCTTTAGACATTATTCCTTACCATAACTTTTGAAACATCATATACATCACCAGAAATCATTTCATCAAGTTTTTGAAGGAATTAAATTATTTTATTCTTGAAACTTGAAATATTTCCAGTGTAATTTCATGGCAAGTTAAAGACAAAGAAATTTCTAGCTCATGTAAACTGAAATTATGTCATATTTCTGACCATGTGTTTTGTTAGCGTTCATTCTGGTAGGCTTACTAAATTCAGACACTGATGGTTGATTCAGACACTGATGACACTTGTGAATTTATATAATAATGGTTCAAAGTCCCTGCAGAATGATCAGTTTATCTACTACTGTTTATATAATTCAGCATTAATTAGCGATATTTTATTTAATTCTTCCCATATGTTCCTGAAAAGAAGAGATCATCACTCAATTCCTGAACAATGATTAGATGTGCTTCATAAAACTGCATCTTTCTTGAATTGTTTCTCTCTGAAGTGCCTACATAAATAAGTGACATAAATGACTAGGTATATAATAGATCCTTGTGAAGGCAATGCTTGGAAAAGTGTAGAAGAGGAGCAGAAGAAAAACCAACACTGCTTTATATTTACTGTCATCAAGCTCTCAAATCAATCTATTGGTATGAAAATGTTAACATTATTCCTGGACTCTTTACAGGTATAACCCAGGCAGGTATGATCAATGTGCAGTTAAGCTCTATTCTGAAGACACCAAAATAATTCAAAATTATAAAATATCTTGAGTTGGAAGGGACACACAAAGATCATTGTGTCCAACTCCCAGCCTTGCATAGGACACCCCAAAAGTCATACCATGTGCCTGAGAGCATTGTCCAAGAACTTCTTGGGCTCTGTCAGGTTTGGTGCTGTGACCACTGCCCTGGGGAGCCTGTTCAGTGCCCAGCCACCCTCTGGGTGAAGAAACCATTCTGATATGCAACTTATACCTTCCAATACAACTCCTGCTGTTCCCTAGGGTCCTGTCATTGATCATCAGAGAGCAGAGATCAGTGCTTGCCACTCCTCTTCCCCTCATGAGGAAGCTGCAGACACCAAGTAGGTCTCCCCTTAGTTTCCTCTTCTCCAGGTAGAACAAACCAAGCGACCTCAGCGGGTTCTCATTCGTGGACTCAATGTGTTTTTCATTAGAAAGTAGTTCAGCTAAGATGTTTGCATCACCCCCTTAATGGAAGTGTTTTCTTGACAGTTCTCAAGGATAGGATATGTTTCTTCTTGACTCTTGAAATAAATAAAATATTTTTCAGACAGCGACAATTACTCAAGGTTCAATTCTGTACACTGTAGCTGTATTTTTGAAATGTGTATTCAATTTTCAGGACTCTTTAGTTAAGCATTTTTAAGGCACAAAACCATGAGCAATTTCACTATGCAAAAGGAAGGATGGATTTAAAGAGAAGAGAATCTGGAAGCTATTTGTGTGGTCTCTTACTGGATTTTTTTCTCTAAACAATGAGGAAACACACAGAGAGCAGAGCTTAAGTTGGAGAAAAAACAAAACAAAACCCCACAAGCTACTTCTCTTCCAAAGTGTTTCTAAATTATTCTCAGCTCTTGCAAACAGAAACAGGTGTATGGGTGTGTGTTTAATCTTTTGAGCTAAAATTACTCCCTAGGTGCACATTTCCCTTAAATAATTTTCCTTTATTTGTTATGCATAGAAAACACTAGTAGCCTTGATGTTTCCAGAGAACAGATAAGAAATATTCTGGAGAGCCTCTCCCACCCTTAGTTAGTAGGCACTAAGTGTCCCTCTGTTTGTTCCTTAAGCCTTTCTCAAAAAACATTGAAAAGACCTTGGTACAAGAAGTCTTAATTTATCTCGTCCCTTTAATCCCTCTTCTAGAAGGAAAAAAGTATGATACAAACAGTATGAATAGGTTTGTTTTTATAAGTATTAATTCATCATTCAAAAGGGAGTGCTACTGGATGGATACTGAATCTTAAAAAGTGACATGCAGTATCCGGTTTAAGGTTACAAAGATAAACAGAACTATATGTACAGCTTCTGCTTATCAAATTATGCCAAGAATGTAAAAGAGCTTAAAACTCCCATAATCCTAATTCACCCAGCCCCTTCTCCCTCAATGAACCACATGCATTCACACAATAAATGAAACCTCAGCCTGCCATTTCTCAGTGCAGAACATGAGGTTTTGGCAGTACCTGACAGAGGGCAAAGAAAACACAAAGCCTTCTTGCTCCACAGCATACCAGTAATGCAACATGCTCCCAAAGGTAGAGGATCAAATCATTTTAATTTCACAGAATTGCTACTGAGGGCATACTGAAAGTGATGCATATGCCCTGACTGTGCACATGTAATGGTATTTATAGATATAGCTAAGGTTACAACATTATCATCTCTAATGATTTATCATCATCATCATCATCATCATCATCATCATCATCACCACGACCACCACCACCAATAAATTAACACTCTTATGAAATTTCTGGAAGAAGCAAAAGAAATTCCTCATCACCTTATGCATCATGCTCAAGAAGGATTTCAAAAAACACATTCATTATTCCTTCTCCAGCCCCACAGAGGCAGATGGCAGTGGATCAGGGCTAATAAGAAGGAGACCCCCACTGGCAGGGAACCTCACACTGGGTGTCTAACCTGCCCTCCTGGTCAGAAACTATCCGCCTCCATCCTTCCACAGTGAAGCTGCTTCTGCTTTCCAAGGGAGATGGAGTGTTTCTCTGCAAATACACTTGCTGGAGTAACAGTGACAGCTTACCAAATCAGCCAAAGAGAATCTGAGAGAAAAGATAATTTGTTACAGCTCCAAGTTCTTCACCTGGTAATATTGAATGAGTTACAGCATGTGTTTGGTAACCCACTGACTTTCACTGAAGTCACGGGAGCTCTCATCTTTAATAATTCAGTTAGCATTGTAAATAACTGGGTTTCATCCAACACGGACTCTTTTTCTATTTAGGGTGCCACTGCATGAGGCTGCAAGTCCCCTGTCTATTAGCTCTTGTAACTTGGATCCCAGGAATGAAATGCTTTAGCTAGCAGCAGCTCTCAGATTTCTTTCTACCCGTGACAACACTTTGTTTAAAGCAATTTAGCTAACTCTCCAGAGCAGATGAAATTATTTCCCTCACTTACCAAGCTGTTAGTGTCTATGTGGAAATTGTGCATCTGATCTTTCATTTAGGAAGAGAAAAAAAATATATAAAAATATATTTATTTTTTATGTGCATATATACATGATGAACATTTCACAGGAAGCTCTGGCAGTTGTGCAGGGAGCTCCTGGCACTGTGTGCTTAATGCAGCATTTACTACATAACATATATTCCTTTCTTATACCATGTATTTTTCTTCAGCACAGCACTGAAGTTGATTGCCAATGCTTGTGTATGTGATAGATCTAAGACCTACTTGTCTCTGAAGAATCCTAATATTTAAATGGATCCAACGCATGAATTTTCTCTACTTCTCTTTATAGCTGCACATCTGAACTTTACTAATTCCCTATAGAAGTCACGAGGTCCTTCTTAGTTACAGTGTAATTCTCAGATAAATACAAATATACACATAGCCTCAAACCTAGATAGATTTTTAAATTAAAAAATCAACTAAGAATAACATCTGTTTGCTGACAGAATCAGAATATTAGTCATAAAACTGAAGCTCCAACAGGAGGATAAATCTTGATATATCTTTTTGACATAAAATATTCCTCGGTGCTTCTTCTTGGGAAATAATAAATTCACTGAGGTGTTACGTTAATCAGGGCACCTAAGACAGCTTTAATGTATACCTCCTTAGATGAAACTCATTGCTTTTACAGGCCCATAATACCATTTCCCTGTCAGGTTTTAAAGTCAGTCTTAAAGCTCTCTACAGAAGAAACAGGTGTCACAGGAAGACCTCTCATTGAATATTCATTGTGCTGCCAGCAGTATTTTGAAACTGGCATCCTCTCTAAGAGAAGGCAGGGAGAGATTGAAGAATATTGGCCTCCTCAGAGGACTTAGTTCAAGCAATAATGATCTGAATAGCAGGAGGTTTAATCTGGTACTGACTTGCAAAAATAGTTTCACATAGAGGAAAAAATGGCTGGTTTCTTTGCCTTTTTATTTTAACAGGAGACTAAAAAATTATGTAAAAAATTAAAAAATATGTATCATAAATTAACATATTTAGTGTTAAACTATGAATTCATACACAAAAATATAGAGAAAAATATGCATTAATTCCATTTTTACTCATTAACTAATATATATTTTGGACACATATTACTAAGTACTGTTTCTTCTTTGTAGCTGACCTTTTAACAACAGGATAGCCTAACTTCACAACCTCAAGAAAAATAAGAAAATATTTTTTGAACAGGGATAATATTGATTAATGGATTACTTTTATGATATTGGTATTTTTGACCTATTTATCTCATTTGAACACCTTGACAACAGCAGCTGGCCATAGCCATCACCAAATATTGATGGGGTTTTTATTTATTATATACAGTTTTTTAATATATTATGGTTCTGTAAATGCTTGGAGATCCTGGATAACCAGCTCTTAGAGAGCAAGAAGTTATTATCAGCATTGCATTTTAAGAACACTCCTGGCAGAATTAGTGATTTTTTCATATCTTTCTTCACTGACACACTGAACATAAACCCAAGCCCTCCTGGAATTCACTTAATCAGACAATCATATCCCCATGGATGTTCATGGGCTGCTATTGCTGACCTCAAGGCAGTTGCTCTTCCAGATGCAGCAACATTCCCAAATGATAACCTGCAAATCAAACCTAAACTGAAGATGAGAAAAGTGCTTTCTTGTAACAGGAGCAAAACCATGTGACACACCTTGGAAATGAGGGAAAGGAAAACTTTCCCAGACACCAAGACAAGGCAGTGTGGAAACAGCTGCTCCAGAAAGATAGTGACATTTGGTGAACCAGAAAGAACGCTGAAAGAATATACCTACTACATCAGGAACTGGAATATGTAGATTTTTTTTTTTGTTTGTTTAATATGTCTCAATCAGCAGCTCCAGGTTCTGGAACTTCTGGGTCTTTTTAGGGGGGTTGTCTGATTTTCCTGGACATGTTTCCCAAGAAGATACGAGGCAAAACATTTCTGCCTTAAAGATTCTGTCTTACTGCTCACACAGCCATCTTCAAAGAGACTAAGGGCAGTGGGTTTTCATCAAATGAATCAGTCACACATCCTAATATGTCACACATCCTAATATAAAAGAGAAAATTGAAAATGTAAAGACTCCTTTTACTGTTAAGTAACAGTATCAATAACAGACTACAGAAATAAAAAGTAATTCAAAAATTTGATGCAAAAATTATATTTAATGCAATCATTCCCATGTTCTTTTAGTACGGAAATATGTTCATAAATATGTTCAAATCATTGAAAAAATTCTTCAGTTCTTGCAAAATGTTTGCAGAAATGCAGAAGATGAAGAAGGGAAGGAGAGAAGACAAGGATGATAACAGAAACCTGTCTATTGTACTCAAGCTACCCTTGGAAGGGAGGACTGCAACAGGAGTATTACAAAGGGAGGACAAGTAATGGACAAGGAACAAGAGTTGTTAAGTCACATTTTCACAACTGTAGCCAAATTTCTCTTGGTAATCAATCCTCTCAGACAATCCTCTTTTGTTTGAGGAGTATGAGGACTGTCAGGCTGATCACTGGCAATGAAATAACTCCTGGCATAGAAATTCCTAGCCATCATCCATAGCACACAGGTAGAGGGCCAAGCCAGTGCAAAAGTCTGGATCACCAGCCATTGTGAAAAACCAGATATTTATGAATCCTTAAAAAATAACACAATTGGGCTGAACCATTTGAAGGAAATAGGTATTCATCAGTTTTCACCAGGCTATTTGTGCACACCTGTGCTGAATATAGTACTAGTTTTAATTTTATTCTAACATCATCATATTCAGGGGTGGTAGATATTTCTCTAAAGAAAAAGATACTTGTTAAGTTAAACTAAACTTGACAGCAGTCTTAAATGCTGGGATACAGGGAATTGAAACAAATTTTCAAGGTGGATACTGAATACTGCATATTCCATATGTTTCTACTTCAAGGTCACATGAGGAAAATGCTAAGTCCGTTAGCTTCTCCTTCCCAAGAGCTAGGCTTTCTGCCAGCTATCCTTCAGGAAAGAAACCTTTCTGGTGAAGTTGTGCCGAGGAGTTATATATGCACCGCCTGTGAGAGACATAAAAGCAGTGTGCTTCTGTCACCTCTGCTAGATTTGCCATTAGTTCAAAAATTTATTGTATTGCAAGGCTGGTCTCATAGTGTGAGATGAGAAACACAAGAGCTGCCCCTTGCTTTATTGTGTTTCCGTGTAGGAAATTTTCTTATACTAACTAAACTAAACTAACTAACTATTTAACATAAGGTTAGGGTTTCTAACTAACTAAAGAAAAAAAGAAGGCAGTGCAGGTTGCCTTCCCACACCCTCAGCTGAGGAAGGAACGGGTGCCCAGTCCTGCCTCCCACCCATCACAGCAGCAAGGCCTCTCCACCCCTCTGCAGAGCAAACCAGGGGAAAGCTTAAAGGCTTAAAGACAAAAACGTAGTCATACCTTAAAAGTAGGAAAGTACATTTCTGTTGTAAAAGAGAAAACAATAGAATTGTAACCTTTTTGTTTCTTCTGCAGTTTCACAAAGGGAATGTAGCAGTCCTTGTTGACTTTTCATGAGGAACAATACCACAGCATAGAGATCAAGTGTAGCTGGAGAACAAAGTAAAACAGAAGCTTCAAGTGATACTTGAAGTTCAATTTCCACAAGGTTTTCCCTAACCAAGTAAAACACAAATACTCAGACCAAAACCTGACATACTTGCATTTTTGAAATGAAACTTTCATTTTCATTTAAAACTTTTCCTTCTTTGTGAGGTAATTTTAACAAACAATTTAAATTACCTTTCAACATGCTTATGAAAACTACATGTAAGGTAAAAAAGGAAATTTTTTAAACATAATTTTATTGCATTTTATTCATCATCTCGCTGTGCAGGATAACTTGGAGACACGAAGTCAAAACTTGCTGCCTCTCTCACTCAACTGAAATTAGATCTCAGCCCAAGAAGCTCCTGAAGGAGCAGCCAGTATTGGGTTTCCCTACACCTGCTGCTGATCACTGCTATTCCATTGGAGGTTTAACTCAGCAGTTGTCTCCTCATTACAGGAAGCACATTCACTGGCCATCGGGAAGTTTCTTCTTTCAAATTCTGAACCTGGCAATGCTGGTGCTCAGAGAAAGCAAGCACATCTTACCTGTAGCCCTCCAGTTCTGAGACTCTCCAAGTAATTTAAGAGTGTGAACCTGAGTTAATGTTTATTTATACCAGCCTGTGCAACTCTGCAGTTCAGTCCCCTGAATATTATAACACAGAATTCGTAGTTTTTCGGTTTGATAAACTACTCCTCTGTGAAAAAGTAGTGACAGATAGGGGACAATAGATACCTGCATTTTTTCCTGCTTCAGGGTCGAGTACAAAGCCTGAGAGGAGGAAATGGGGATGACAGAGACCTTGGAGGCAGCAGGTTCCAACACGCTGGACATTGGTGCATGCTTGAGTGACTCTGGGAAGTGAATTCAAAGGGCTGCTGCACAGGGGAAACATCCTTTAATTTTATGTCTTTTGAACAATTGCATTAACCTGCAGACAAACATCAGATATGAGCTTCGCTTTTAATTGTCTGTTGCTTCTTTTTTCTCCTCAGATCCTAGATCCTTCTTTGCTTCAGTATAACTAAAATTAAAAATGTTTTAATAAAGATTTCCAAATATACCACTGAGGGGATTTTTTAGGATTCATCTACTTCTTTAGCTGGCAATTTGTTTTAGCAGCTACATAACCCTTATGTACAGAAGCCAGTTCCCAGATTTGTGGGAATTGAGGATGGAAAAGGTTTATGAAAATGTGGCTGCAAGCTACATTTAGGATTTACAAGTTCTGAGATCAATATATTTCATCTTTTGTTTTCTGTGTGAAGTACAATATTCTCAAGAGGAGTGCCACACTCTATATTAGAAATAACATCCCCAAGTGTGTAGCAAATATTTTGGTGTTCTGTAATACATCTTCAATGACTTCACATGAACTGAAATATACCAGGAAAGGTCAGTATAAGAAAAAATGATTTTTTTCTTTTTCAGGAATTTCTGGAGACTTCAAGAAAACGTATCACTGCTGGTATCATATATAACAAAAATTCTAATCATATTTATGTTGACTTATTTTTAAAAAATATTATAAATACTTTAAGGAAATATTTAAAAATACTTATGTTCTCATCCTAGTATTATTTGCTGCTTTCAATCTAAACTTTTTTTATTCCAATAATTATTTTTCAGTTGGGTATCTCTGTTTTCTTTGCTGCACATGGCAGAAATATACCCCCAGTCAAACTATACCATAGCAAGGAAATGTATATTAGGAGGAAGAGCACAATGAAAGATCAATATTTTTATTCATAGAATCATAAAATGGTTTGGGTTGGAAGTCACCTTAAAGATCATCTATTTACAATGCCCCAGAAATAGGCTGGAATCTGTAATGAGAACTGACTTCATTCCAATTACCTATGCTCCATTGTTATTCGTTGACCTCAAAAATAAATTATATTAGCTAAGTAAATAATTACCTTCTTCTCAGCACATCCTTTATAGGTTTGGGTTTTTTTTTTCCTGATTAATAAATTTTATTCATTTTTATCCAATAGAGACTTGGAAAGACATAAGAATAAACCTTTTTCCTCACTATTTATATATTTCTGATATTATTTGCGTCACACATGCCCCTTATACTACAACATATGTTTTAGACTCTGTTTTATTTTTTCCCTAACAGAAAATCAGAAATCACACACACACCCCTTCAGTATACAGCTATTTTGATGCAAAAGTGATAGACAGCCATTTCTGAAGCAGAATAAATTTCAGTAGCTGTAAAGATATTCAGAAGTTTACTTTCATGAAGGAATGCCCTGTGTCCCTTACCTGCTCTGCAAAGCCAGATCCACGCTGTTTCATTACTATTCTTGAGATTTCTTTCCAGACTTCCACATCTTTCATCAGTTTGGTGCATGTCCAAACTCTTAACTGGACTGAGCCAAAATTATTCTCCAAGTTTAACAGATAAAGGCAAAATAACCAATTCAAAGGTAAGCACAGAGGACATTGAGGAGAGTACGTGTTTATACAGACAGATTCCCTCCTTCATCCCTATTCCCCAAACCACATTTTTATCCCTCAGTCTGCCACATGCAAGCACAATGATAATCTTTGTCAACACAGTCACTGCAGGTATCCTACGTGAAAATTTAATACCACAAGTCATGTTAGAAACAGCTCTGAATATGACTGGAATTTTAAAAAGTATTCTTTACTTTTTCTAAATGAAGTCTTCTTCCTCTGAAAAATCTAGTAGACGACTGAGTTTGAGCTACATGGGCTAAATCCTTCCAAGTCAACTCTATGAGGGCCCACAATCCTTTTTCCCAAAAAATACCATACCTTACTTCTCTGATTTGTCCCCTTGTTTACGTATGAAAAACAGTGGATTGCCAGCCAAGGAAAATGGGAAACTTAGGAGTACACAGCGCTCATCTTTAGCCACATATTAGCTCTTTCTTACACGATAATATTCAGCATGAAGAAATCCTGGGCAGGTTTCACTTCAATGAGTTGCAGATTTTGAACAGCACAGACATCTCCAGTTACGCCAGTCACCTAAGTTCACTTTAGAACAAGGGAAAATGTAACCTTTGGGCACAATTTACCTAACTCTAAATAAATGTCTGAACTAGGTCAGATGAATCATTCTGTGTTTTTGTTCACTGACTATAAAAACAGCCTATCATAACTTGCATGATACAACCTTTCACTATAGACATACAATGTCAACGGAAAAAAAAAAAATCATAGTTCTGACCAGACTTAAAAACAGCCACGGAAATGTATGGGATAATGATCCACTATTACACAATCAAGAAGGAAGCAATAATATTGAATCAAAGCCTCCTGAAAATACAAAAATGGTATTACAATCAAACAGTTTGACCTCAGACAGCTTATTACTTGCAAAGAATAACATTGATGTTCATTTTTAGAGGTAATTACTACAAATTATAGAAAACAAGAACAATTGTAGGTTTCCTTCCAGCTAACTTCCCAACTCAAGCACCACAACTGAGCAAAATGTGCTACAGGAGAAAACAGTCTTTACTTCAGTAGTCTTTAAGTTTACACAGAAATTTTTATTCCATGTATTGACTATGAATCTTAGACTTTCAGTTCCTTAAAAACTGTAGAATTTATGTTCATTTCTACCTGAAATGTAGTAATGTAAAAAAACATCCAAACTGTTAAAATATTCAGAAACAATATGAATCTTCTAAACTCTAAACCTTCTAATCTCGATCAGTTTTAATTCCCTGGAAAGTTTTATACATTGTTGCTTTAACCCAAATGTTCATTGAAATATAATAAAATTTGTAAACAAATAATAAAGACTATTGTAAACAACAAACTAAATCTTGTAAAAAGTGAATAATATAAACACATAAAATATATTAAGGAAAAATATGGTGCAAATGTGAAAGTTAAGATGAAAAGTGTTTTCTACTCCCTCTCACATTTGTTTATATCTTAATTTTAACCATATATCTTTTCCCAGATCCTTTCTGTGAAGGTATGGAGATCCAGTTTCAGTCAGAGAGACGTCAGTAAAGCAACATATCTGAAAATTTCTTTCTGGCTTATAGTATATTATGCTCCAGGTGAAATCTCTCTAGTATGAAATTACTTATTGCATACAGGAAATAGATTTTTACAGCAAAGGAATCAAGACTGGGTAAACAAAGACTGCCAATTAATCCATTCCCACAGTATTCTTAAAATTTATTTTCCATGGTGAACAGCACAGTCCTAGTTAAGTATGTGTACAGACTTACAAAAGACTGCAGAGTAATTTAGCTACTCATTGTAGCTAGCTGTGCAAGCCAGCTATATTTTATTAAACAATTTTCAGCTTCTTAGGACAAAGAATTAATTAGTCAACATTTCTTTTTTTGTTGTATTTAATTTCCTATGTAACTAGCTTGTAAAATTTTACCAAATCAACTTTCCTCATTGTACATATTTGCTTCATTGGAGACACAGAATTAGTGAAAGTACTTTCTCATAAATATAGCTACACATATGCAAGGTATGACTTCTTCCCATTCTTCATAAATACATTATTTTACTCAGGACATATCTGACTTACTACAGTTTCTTTGCTTATGCTCCACAGTTCTTACTTGATGCATGAATCAGAACACATCCAAAAATATCTATTCCAGTGCAGGCAAACTCTGCATTTGTTGAGTTCATTAAAAAAAAACCAAATAGACTCAAGCAAAGGCTTAGGGAATTTTCTGAATAAGATTATACAGGAAGATTTAACCAGCTCAAATAAACCAAGTTAAACATTAAGAAAATAACAAGGAAGCAGTGAACATTACTGTAATACTATCAAATTTTCTGTGAGGGTATTATGTCCAGATATTACAAACAGTTATTCAAGGACTTAAGCCTTAAAAGTATTACTTATGCACATATTTCCATTTACTTGAATAAGCCTACTCATGTGAGCTAAACATAATATAGGGGTTCTGTTTTATATTCAATGTACTTGATTTCATGCTCTAATAACATTGTAGATTTATTTCTTCCATTAAGTAATCCTCTTGACTTTCCATAATAATTAAATCGTAAGTTGTTTTCCAGAAGAGATGAAAGTGAAGCCATGCTGCAGAGAGTAGAAAAAACCCTGGTCATTATACATGTATATCAAGACTTTATTAATTTATCTCAGACACTTTCTTTTAAAGTGAAGAATTAAGACATTCAGCAGCTGTACTTGCAGAGATAAACAAATTTATCAGACATCAAGTCTCTCTGCTAGTTTTATTTATAAGACGTTAACAAGTCTGTTTCCTTTTATCCCCAGTCACATGCTTATCATCTGATGATGCTTCTCTGTGGTGCTCTACTGAGGTATTTTTAAAAAAATTCTCCTGAGCAGTTTTACAGCCTGTTGAATAAATATACACATGTTCATACTTATATACCTTGATAACTTAATAATTCATTTAATGACGCATTGCAAAACAGCACTTCAGATTTGAGAATAAAAATTAATTACATGGCCATTCAGCAACACTTGCTTTCTGTTCAAACATGGTGCAACTCTGAATTCTGATTCTAGCTTGAAAGAGTAGCTTACATCCAAATTTCTTCCCTGCAAGTGATTTGCCAGAAATTAAGTATTCTTTTTCCTTTCCTCTCATCCATTTTCTGACTTGTATATATTTATGAAGTTTCACACATTCTGGTTTCTTAATCTGAGCAAATTTTCTGGCACTTCTAGGATGCACTATGATTTCTGTGAAAACTCTCAAGTCTGTAACCAAGTTAGTGATGTTCTTGAACTGACTTCCCTCATCCCTATCTGAAGTTAAATCCCTGACCACTGAAGAGCTCCTCTTCTGTCAAACAGCCTTCCACCCAGGTTTATAGCACCCATTGTTCTTATTTTCTAATAATGGTGACTTATGAAACATCCCAACTGAAGCCATTTTCATAGAGAAAAAGTTATCCTATGATTCCCTAAATGAAACCTCAAGGGAAACATAGGAAGACCTTGAAAAGGACATTATTGTTAAACTTCAGTTGCAGTTGAAGGCTCAGAAAAAATCAATACAAAAAGACACAACTAAAAACTTGTGTTCTCTATCTATATTAAAGACTACCTTATATTTTTCACTCTCAACCCTAATATCAAATGCTATCCAATATCTACACGTATTTTTCTTTCTTTCTTTGCATAACACCCTCCAGCCCCCAAACAGTAACAAACTAACAAGAAAAAGATTAAATGAAGCCAGAGGGATTTTTAGCCTTATTGCACAACAATAATGCTGGAGATTGCAGGAGTATTTCTCTGATCCTTATGTTTTCTAAGCTAATGTAAATACAGAATATGAATAGGTATATTTATGCATAATGCAGTAACAATAATTTAAAAATTTCCATTTGGATATTTATGCAAACCTAGTGATTATCAGAATATATAATTTCCTTGTGCCCCCACTATGCATCAGGTGTGCTGTTTCCTGGAAAGGTGTTTTATGTCCTATGTGGGAAGGGCTTAATCCCCAAATCAGGACAATGCTTCTGAGCAAGCTTAGACCAAGAAGCACCTTTAAGAAAGCTGAAGACAGGAAGGGGAACTGTGGGTAAAGACCCCACAGCATATTCAGAGATCAGGAGCTGCTTCAGAAGTACAGGCAGCAGCATGTAGAAAAGTCCCAATCACTGTGAAAAATGTATGTATTTTTAGGCAATTTTATGGAATTCATTTACAGTTGTAACAGCTTTGGAAAGCTGCTGGTTTAAGAGTAAGCATATTAAAATATCAGCTGTCTATAATGGGTAGTTGGACAATTTTGTTATTAATCAATTTATTTTAAATTTATTGCACTCACCAGATTTCAGAAATTACTTTGTTCCTTTGTTTTTCATTAAAAAAAGTAGCAATCTCTTTCAAAGTCCTCTAGAGTTCTAACTTAAAGGAAGAGGTAGCAGCTGTACACCCCATTAGGCTCACAGTGGGAGGAGACTGAGACAGAAGAGAATTGACCTCTTTTCCACCTTTCCTTCTCATCTTTGCTTTTCTCTTTTATTCTTCTCATCTGTTGTCCTTTCCTTTTGAAAACAGAATTCATTTCTCCTGGAGCTGGACCAGTCAGCCATTCACTTCAAATATAATATTCAGTGGAGGAGAAGTCACTTTGTCCTACTGTGGTGGTAATGAACCCACTTTTTTTCCCATTAATTATGTGGAAGTACACAAGCATGTCAAAATCCCAGTGGTCTTTAGAGGCCAAAGGAAAAAAAAACCCATGATTTTCCCACATGGGTTACTTTACATAACAGCGATTTACACAGTAGGCATGAACTTCCATCTATCCTCTTGGCTCACACCCCTGCCCAAAATTGTGAAGGATCTCACCAAATTTCTTAGTTTTTCAACATGTTTCAGTCCTAACCCTGTATCACAGAATGTTAATCTGCAGTCAAGGACAAATGCCTTACTGCAGAGTTTTATTGGTTTTTGTACTCCTTTTTTTATTATTATTTTTAATTTATACTCTCTTCTTTCTCTCTCTTTTTAATCTCTCTCTTTGGAATAAGAGATATGGTACTGCTTGCAAGAAGCCTTTAAACTTTGAGTTGCCGTGATATGAGCATATTCTGGACAATTAACAAAATCCCATCAAATCTGATGTTATCAGAAGAACTTTATATTTTAAACAAAATACCAGGAAAATAAGATTTCTCATCCAGCTCAGTGTAGCAAGTGTTTAGCTGAGCTTGAGGCCAGTAAGCTGTGAGGAGCTATCAGTAACTGAAGAGAAAGAAAAAATATCCTGACGGTGCCAATATTGAAATCCATGGAGTACAATAGCCCATGTCATCAATGCTGCACATAGGTACGGCCATAACCTCCCCAAAAAGGCCAAATTAAAAATGGAGAAAAAATGAGGTGGGGAAGAGCAGCAAAATGGAGACAAATTTCCCCTCTTTCAAAGTGAGGGTAAATTTAGGTTAGATAGCCGGAAAAAATTCCATTCTGTGAGGCACCAAAACAGGTTTCTCTAAGAAGCTGCGGATGCCCCATCCCTGGAAATATTCAAGGCCAGTTTGGATTGCAGCCTGGTCTAATGCAAAGTGTCCCTTTTCATGGAAGGGGGTTGGAACTGAATAGTCTTTAAAGTCCCTTTCAACCCAAACCATTCCATGTTTCTAGGATTCTATAAATAATAGCTTCTGTATTTAGAAATAGTAAACAAAATATATACCATCAGTATTGGGGGGAAAAAATAAAAGCGATTATGTAGGAATTGAAGAGATGCCTAGAGCATCGTGACTATTATGCACAAAGTTAAAAGATGAACATTTATTCCTTATTTTTTATAGAACAGAAAAGGAAAATCATGATACTACTGCAGTCACAAGTCAGCAATTCAAAGTCTTCAGAAGGAATTACATTCTTCACACAAAATGTGATTAAATACTGAAATTCACAAGAGACCAAAAGTATGAATTCATAAGAAGATGAGATAAGTTCATGCAAGAGATATCAATTCCCAGCCCCTAAATACAGTGGTCTGATGTGGCTGCTGGCTAATAAAGCCATTAATCTGCTTATGGCTGGAAGTTGAAGGGGGAAGGGCTTCTCTGCTTTACTCTGTGGTTCCATGCTTGGCCTAGAATCTGCTACTGTCTATTGCTGAGGGCAAGCTGTTGAGCTGGATGGACAGTGATCTTCCTCGCTGTGGAAATTCAATGCATAAAAGGAAAACTGCAGTTGCAGAAATACTTCATTTTCAAAACCATTGTGGAATAATTTCACAACTAATTCTTTATAAAAATAAATAACTATGCACTTCTAAAGTACAGTGTTTAGATGGTCAATACCCATGTTTCAATGTACTAAATGCAGAACAAACATATGTTGTACTCCCCTATAACAGCCATACTAATAAAGCAACAAATTTTAAACTTTTGTGAAACTACATTCTAATATATTGGTTTACAAATCAGATTACCAAAACTGAAAATCATTTGACACCAATTGTAATATTTTATAATATCTTGCACTAATCATTAGCCCCAAGACTTAAAAACTTATTTTTCAAACCAAGAGAGACTATCATTGGTCCCAGACCTCAGGCTGAGTTTGCCTGCTAAGATTTTGCTTATCTCCTTCAGCCAATGAGAATTCAATTACTAAAAAATAATAAATGAATAAATAAATAAATGGAAATTAAAAATATACTGTGAGTGACTAGATTAGGGACTGGTAATTGCTGTGTTCACCTACAATTTCCCTTGTATTTCCATGTAGACAATACCTGTGCTTTTCCTGAAAACAATGTTGAAAACCAGCTGCAGAATTTGAATAACATAATTTACTTCAATCCTTTAAGGTTCTTTTTTTGTAAATATTACCTAATCTCTAAAGTTAAATTCATTCCTTGGTACAGTGGATTGATTATTTTGGTGACTAAGATGTAATATGAAGTGTTGAACCTGAGTATCAGTTTTTGCTCAAAGCAAATTTTACTTTGCCTAATGGCAGCTGCTGAAGTTGTACATCTGACATTTTATTCATCTTACTAACTGGATGGGCAGTGTCAGATTAATGTGGTATTCATCATCACAGCATATGACCTTTCCAGCATCAGGGAGGACCATTATGAACAGAATAAATTCTGTGCATGCACCTTTGGGGGAGCATGGAGGACTCTAAGAAGTTAAAGGCAGCTGACCCCACCTGCTGAGATTCATGGGTGTAAAAAATGTGACCGAGCTCAAGGCTCCAATTCTCATCACCAAGATTTCAGTCACCCCCTTCTATATTTTTGCTCATAATCCAGCTGTGACCTGCTGAGGACCCCAAATTGTTCTGAACTCCTAATCATTTTATCTGCCACACAGTAGTGCTCACTGACTGATAAAAACCATGTTACCTCTGTATGTTTTGATGGTCTTTGTTGGCTGAAGGTACAAAACATCAAGATTGCTCAATTCCATCTTATTCTATAGGCCTGTCTGAAGCAAACTTTTTGGCTTGTTGCTGATAGCCCAAAGAAATCTATCCCCAGATAGGGAGAAGATCATTCAGATTTGTAGAAAAACACATCAAACTCATCACAATCTTCCTGGAAAATGAATGCTTTTTCTCTGTTCACCTCTAGTCGTTGTGATATATATCTTTCCACATATACATGCATACATATGATTAAGTGGTCATATCAGTCAGCCAGCATCTGGCTTTAAAGTATCAATATCCTCAAACCATACAGGAAGAAAATATTGAATAATAATGGCTTATAAGTATCGCCAGAATTAATTCTCCACTTGTATCTTGTACATACGCTATGTTACTTTCTTTTCCGGTTCTTTGCTTTCCTTCCTTCACAAATCATTTTCACAGTGAAATCCTTTTCTAGTCAAAGTTTATCACAGCATGTCATGTCAAATCAGGTACCCAGAGGTTAACCACAAGATACAGTTGTTCTAGGCTATATTTACCATCTTCTTTCATATCTTACATTCAAGACACTAAGCAAAAGTCTGTGAATAGGATGATATTCAGAAAAGAAAGGCCTCCAGAATTTCACAATATTTGGCAAGAAATAATTACTAGGACCATAAAATAGACTCTGATATAGATAACTCGTTTGTTACCTGGTAGGAGTCTAAAGAAGAGATATAAAATTTAGTTGCAATAAATAATATTTTGTATCTTGTTGTCCTGAACCTTTCTCATCTGCCTTCAAATATTTTCAGCTAAGCTAATTAAATAAAACTCTGAAATCAGGTAAAGGAAGATGATGTGGATTTGCCCTAATGTGTAAACTACTCCCCATCCACTACATTGCAATATAGCTCCATTCAAGTCAATCTTCCCTGTTTTAGAATAAAAACGTGAATAAAGCCTGAGCACCATGGAAGTAACAAAGTATTTGTTATCCTGTCTCCTAATCTTGAATGTCTTCTGATGTGTCTTCCTCTTTTAACCTTATACTGAACCTAACTTTTCTTGTCATCAAGTTTAAGCCATCTTGTCCACAGAAGAAAATAATGTAATTATAAAACCTTTCTTCAGCAGAGAGTCACATCAGCAGGAGGTTTTAAAGCTTTTTAACTAATTTTTAAAAAATCACAGAGGTTTTTAAAAAAGGAATTTAATAACAAAGACATAAATATATGTGTCTGTGTATACATATATATTTGAGATATCTGAAGGTGATTCTTGTGATTCAGTACTGAAATACAGCATGGAACAGTTTGAGGAAGGAGGGACAAAAACATTTTGCCAAAAAAAACATGTTATCTAACGCAACCAGAAAGAGAGCAGAATAGTGTCTTTCTGAAATATAATGATTTTGAAAAAAAAAAATAGTAGTACTCGACACCGAATGAAAAAAACCCTGACCTATAATCAAAGGACATCGGAGTGTGCAGCTTGTAGAATTACTGAAGTAAGAGTGTTGAAAATAAGGACTAGAAATTACATGAAAATTAAAAAGTAAAGTGCTAATTGTATAAAACTATTGTTCCTTTTTTGTTCTTTCCAGTCTTTCCTGAAAACTAAATGTACAGAAGAAACAGGATTTTTTTCTTTCATCTGAATCACAAGACCTAACATAATATTTTGTTGTGTTTTGGCTCACAGTTTTGGAACATTGGCACAGTATCATACACAAAAATATTCACAAGGCATCTAGTGAGCAAGATTCCAGCTGCTACTCCCTTTTGGCAGAGCTTTGCTGGCTACCCTTGAATCAATTATTTGGCCAAGGCAGCATATAACTCACAGACACCTCTTTCCATTTAACCAGCTACATTTGGAGCTGTCAGCGACATTTACAAAACAGTAAGTGAACTAAAACTTACCACCGGCTGCAGGGAATCTCTGCTCTGGCATCTGGAGCACCTGGAGACCCGTGACTCCCTCCTTCTCACACCTTCTTGTCTGCAGGGCTGTTTCACAAAGTCTCACTCCTCTCTCTGGCTGCTGTGCCAGCAGTTTTCCTTCCTTCTTAAATCCATTATCCCAGAGGAGCTAACACCATGGTTGATGGGCTTGGCCTTGGCCAGTGCAGCCCTTCATCTTGGATCCAGTTGACATTGGCTTTCTTTGACAGCCATGGCATGTTTTGGTCACTTGGGATATGCATTTAAACAAATTATCATTTAATTAACATGATCTGTGGGAATAATACATGAGATCTTAATCTCAGAACTGTGTTCTGAAATAAATATTTTTCCCTTGAGGTTTATGATGAGAACAATATTTTCAATTACCTGAAGGATGAGGTAAAACATCCTAACCATTCTGTAGAAGCGAATTTTCTTTCTTTTTCCTGAATGCATAGGTTGTTTTCATCACCAGCACCTTAGAAGCAAGGGGCAAGACATTGACCAAGACGCTCCATGAGAGGAGCAAACACGTTAGTGAGTTTTGCCCATTTTAGAAGTTTTGTGAAATAAGGAATAATTACAAAAGTTCTGAAGAGTTATGTCTCCCAGAACATTAAGGGTATCTTGAAATTATGCATATTAAAGATTCTAAGTACTTTTAATCATGTTCTAAAAAATAGCAGAATGAAAATAACAAAAGTGAGTAGATGTGCTCCTTATTGCATGAAAGTTCAGAGTAGCTATAATGGAATAAAAATAATTTAGCTCCTACTAGATGAGTTTTATTGAGTACTGATGATTTTTCTCTCATTTTCACTTGAAGATAATTCACTGTATCAACTTTTCAGATGAAAAAGAAAATGGAACTTGGCAATGGAAAATTTTCAGATCGTATGAAGAAGTGTTTTTGCATATGCCACCACTAATTTCAAAGGAATTTCTCATTTTTAACATCAGTAAATTGCAAACATTGTATGGAAAATAAATAAAAACCCTAAGTTATTTTCTGAGCAAGCATTTACCAAGCTTTAATATTTAGTTAGGCTAACAAGTACATACTCACCAGTTTGGCTGTTTACTCACAGATTTGCAGATGTGTGTCCACACAAGATGCTCAGAATCTCTCCAATTAAAAGCCAATATACAGCGCTGAAACAAAAAAATAAAGAGCAAGGAGAAACTAAAAGGACAGCTTTAGCCCCTTGCTGCCTTAGGTGAATAAAGTAATCCTTTGCATACACTTTTCAGTCATTTTTCCTTCAGATTTTACTGTAGTCTAGGTTTTAAATAGTTATTTGCTGTTCCAAATTAAACAAAACAAAACAAACAAAGAAAATACAGCCAAGCCATAGTGAAATTTCATACATTTTATAATTTAACCCCTTTTTTAGTATTCTTACATATATAGTTGTATAGATGTCATCTTCTGAATTCAATAAACTTTCTTACAGAGTATTGTTTTTCTAACCATATTTTGAGTCAAATGCCAAATGGTCAGGATTCAAGCAAGACTATTCCCAGCCAATCACTATTTGTTGATCCTGAATAAAACCCCCTTGAGTGAAAACAATTACAGATATGTAAAACAAAGACAGGGCGGGACGGAGGGCAGTGGAGCACAGTTTGTATACACATTTCCATCTTTTTGAGGATTCGTGGGTTTCTAACCTCCAAGTTAAACTTTCCCTGGAGTTTTTTGGTTTTTTTCCAGAAATACCCAATGTAATGTTAGGGAATAAATATAGTGATAACTGTAGAAATAGAAGAATAAAGTGGTTTTAAGGTCAGAATGTATTTAGGTGGCTAACCAAAATAGGAGAAATTACCTGCTTCCAACATCATTGTCAATATCTTTATATGTAAGTATTATTCCATGCAGAAAAAAAAAGTCTATGCAGATTTTCAAGTTGATTATGATAGACTGAAAACATCAGCCTTTTAAAAGCTATTGTCAGCATTTTTTGATACTGTTATGCACCTAATCTTTGTACTTTGACCCCTTAAATTTCTCAATGGAAATGCCATTTTCTGTGTGTTTTAGAAAACTCGCCATTATTAATCTTTTAATAAAAGCTTTTAGTATTCACCTTTAATGTTTCACATTAACTTTAAAGTTCACCCAAGGCTATGAAGTGGTGAGAAACACAGCATAAGACAACTACTTCCCCTGTTTAAAACTATTTTTTGTGTGTCTTTCATTAACCGTAAAAAAAGATAGTATTGGCATTATTGCAGCATACTTTTTGCAGATTCTTTAGGACTTATGTGCCATAAAAATAAGTTTACTGGCTCCTCCACCATCATTTTGTATGACTGAGGAAATTGTTCTATTTAAATGGATAACATAGCTCAGTGTATTTGTCATGTCACTTGAAATCAGTGCCTAAGAAAGTTGATGATCTCTTTGAAACCTCCATTTTCAAACAGTTAACTCTGGTAATGGAGTTCACTATTCAACTGAATTACTGCTGCTGTGTGTGGAAGTTCTCCTTGATTCATACTGCTGTTTATTGCTGGGATTTTTGCTGGACAGAATTCCTAGCAGTGCTCTATCACTGGCTCTGCATTAGCTCTCCAAGGCATGTAGTTGAGAACAACTTGGGACAAAATTAAGATATTGAGAAACGAAAAAAGGAAAAGGTATTCCTCCAACTATTTTTATATTTAGAATCCAAATCAGTGCCAAAGAATATTCACAGCACCAACTTATTTAAATAATATTATCTGATAAATTTGGCAAGCCTAAAAGCCACAGGCACAAACAATGAAGCAGCAGCTGAAGCAAGAGAGTGAGGCATCATCTTGACACACTGAAAAAAACCCACTGCAACAAGACATGCTTGAGCAGAGACAGAGATCCCTCTTCCAATACTCATAAAAAGCTTCCAAAAAGTAATTTCTGAGGCTCCCAACATAGGAGGAATGTAGCCCTCTTGGGGTCCAGAGGAGAGCTGTGAAGATGATCAGAGAGCTGGAATACCTGTTGATGGATGCCATGCTGAGAAAGTTGGAGTTGTTCAGTCTGGAGAAGAGAAGGCTCTGGGAATACCTTATAGGAGCCTTATGCTATCTAAATTAGGGTTATAAGACAGCTGGAGAGGGACATGTAGTGACAGGACAAGAGGTAATGGCTTTGAACTAAAAGAGGGTAGATTTAGATTAGATACCAGGAACATTATGGGAGTGGTGAGGCACTGGAACACATTGTCCAGCACAAACCATTCTATAATTTTATGATTCTGCAGCTAACAGGACTGTAGATGTAACTGTATCTACTCTTTTCTTCATGAAGATCAAGATAAACTGATAAAATTATACTGAAAAATCTTTAGGGAATTGTGTATATTTTTACAGAAATTTAGCATAGTCTGAGTTAGGGTTATTTACTTCACAAATTTACAAGTAAATCAAATCAGACCAAAATCCTAAACAAAATTGAGATACCTCTAATTACTAGGAAACTTTTGTACAAGAAAATCTAAAACGGTAAGGAAAGTTAGGATGAACAGGGGGATATGAAATATGTCAAAAGTCTTAAAAATATTAACTAATATTAAAAATTAACCAAAAAATTGCTTGTTTTTATGGAAGCCTGTAAACTATAACTTGCAGATTTTCATAACAAAAAGAAATTTAAAACAGTTTAAAATGGCAAACAACATATTCCAACAAAAGGTAAAAAGGAAGCAAAACTTGCTTCACTTTACAAAGTCAGTTTGTTGGTACGACAGCCCCTGAAGCAGTACTACTGGAGGAAGCTGTAAGTAGGACCCCTACAGAAATGCTCGAAATAGGAAATTTTAATCCAGCACAGACACTATTAGTGTGGCCTCTTGGCTTCACCAAATAATTTTTAAAGTAGATTAAAGTATAGTATGAACACATTCACCATGATAGTTACTTTTCCATTGTGTTTACCTGCTGAAATCAGCCAAGTTAGAAACATTGGAAATGATGCAGGATTGCTGGTTGACACCACCTGAACACAAGCCAGGGTGTGCCCAGGTGGCCAAGAAGGCCAATGGCACCTGTCCTGTATCAGCAATGGTGCAGCAGCAGGTCCGGGGCAGGGATTGTCCCCCTGTACTGGGCACTGGTGAGGCCACAGCTCAAATCCTGTGTTCAGTGCTGGGCTCCTCAGTTCAGGAAGGATGTTGAGGTACTGGAGTGTGTCCAGAGAAGGGCAATGGAGATGGGGAAGGATCAGGAGCACAAGTCTGGTGAGGAGCAGCTGAGGGAGCTGGGGGGCTCAGCCTGGACAAAAGGAGGCTCAGGGTGGACCTTTTCATTCTCTACAGCTGCCTGAAAGGAGGAAGTAGCCAGGTGGGGCTTGGTCTCTTCTTCCAGGTAACAAAGATGGAGATGAGAGACAACAGCCTAACGTTGCATCAGAGGAGGTTTAGATTGGGTGTTCAGAAAAATTTCTTCACCAAAAAGGTTGCCAAACTTTGGAAAATGCTGCTCAGGGAAGTGGCTGAGTCACAATTCCTGGAGATATTTAAAAGGTGTGTGGATGTAGCGTTTAAGGCCATGGTTTAGTGGAGGACTTGGCAATGATGGGCTAATGGTCTGATTTGACGATCCTAAGGGTCTTTCCCAACCTAAATGAGTCCATATTTCTATGGTCCTATGACTTTAAGGCAGAACCTTCTGAGGATTCAACAACATTTAAGATAAAAACAAAAGCCAACAAAATTCTGCTACACATTCTCCATCCTCTTTGCCTGAAAAGGTAATAGGTAACACCAGGTCCTTAACACATTACTCAATACTCTTCTACCAGAATGGCTTAAAGAGTTAGGCAACAAAATACTCCTGAGATTTTCTGTAAACAGGCATGTCTCGACTTTGTCTCTTGCTAAAACAAATTTATTTCTAGCACTGTCTTCTTTCTTTTGCAATTCAGCACTGTGATGGTGAACCAGACGTGATACAGAGCCTGCCTTTTGCAGAGTATCACTAAATTCAGCCCTTGGAGCACTTTCACAGTGCAATTTCTGGCCAAGTTGCTGGTAAGGGAAAGGGACAGTGTGGATTGATTCCAGCCTGCTTAGCAGCTCACCCATTCCAAATTAGCTACAGACAAGCTAAGTACTACAAGGCTTCTCATCCACCTTGTATTAGTTTTTCAGAGGGAAAGAATTATTGCTGCTGCTACTGCAACTTTATAACCCTTGCAATTGCTATTATTATTTCTATGGAAGAAAATGACAAAACATTAGTTATTCCAGATAGAAAGGGGATACATGCCTTGAAGGTCAAGGGAAGTCTAACTTTTATCACCACACAATAAAATTACTTTCCCTTTTACTGGTTTGACTATGAAATTGAAAGAAGAAAAAAAAAAGAAAACAAATCCAATTTGATTTACCTGTTCTATACTTTTTTTTTTAACCACAAATAGATATGGGGTGGGGGGGAGAGTTTCTAGTTTTGGGTTTTGTTTTTTTTTTTATTTTATACATTTCAGTTTGGAGAAAATATATCAAATGAAAAATAAGGTGACATTTTAGCATCAGTTGGGGATGCAGACTATACTTGTTTTTATCCAGTAACTTGGGGCTTCTGGTGCTCATTTAGCTTTAGAAGCTCAGATAAGTTATCTCCACTTTTGGACAAAATATGATCTCACATCTTTCTTGTTCCTGGGGATTCCCCAAACCATAAAGAAACAGGAGACTTTAGCATAAGCCTTCTGTAAATCAGAATTGTCTGGGTTGGAAGGAACTTTAAAGAAAACCCTGTTCCAACCCCCTGCCATGGGGGGTTGGAACCTTCCACTAGACCAGGTTGCTCAGAGGCCCATCCAAACTGGCCTTGAACACTTCCAGGGATGAGGCAGCCACAACTTCTCTGGACAACCTGTGCCACCCTTACAATAAAGAATTTTTTTATAACATCTAACCTAAACTTACTCTATCAGTTTGAAGCCATTCCCCCTTGTTCTGTCACTCCAGAACATTGTAAATAGTCTCTCTCCATCTTTCCTGTAGTCTCCCTTCAGGTATGGAAGGCCCCAGTTAGGTCACCCTGAAGCTTCTATTCTCCAGGCTGAATAATCCCAATTCTCTTAGCCTTTCTTCATGGCAGAGGTGCTACATCCCTCTAATCAAATCATTACCTTGTTCAGTCAGTTTTTAATATAACAATTAATGCAGCAGAGAGTCCTACCAGAACAGGAACATCCTGAGATTGTGTGTAATATTGCTCACTTCACCCAGCAAAATTACATTTTTAGTGCTGCCATTGACAAAAGAGAATAATACAAGTCCATTATTCCTAATGGCAACAGACACCAGCAGAAATTCTCAAAGTGTCACTTTAATCCATTTTGAAGCGTAGGCCAGTGGACTTCCCTAAGTAACTTCCTAATGCAGAGCAAGATACAGTCATCACAGTACGGATTGTAAATCCAGCTATATGTTGTCATGCTCACTTTTTGAACCAAATGGGATCCTTCATGCCCAAGGGTAACATTTGATAGTCTGAGTTCATAATCAGCTTCTCCTTATCCCATCCCTTCTGCCCCACCAATATTTTCTCTCCCAGTCTGACTTCTTAAGAAGAAAAGAACAAGAAATGTCTGCTGTGAGATTTCTCCTATTACATTGTTAGGAAAACTCCCTCTGGAATACACAGGATGTTGAAATATACACAGTAGGGATTTCCTCCAGCATCCAGTAATTTTCAGCATCAATCAAAATGCATAAAGCAACATGTAGAAATTCCGGAACAGCTCTCGTTTCAGGCACCCCTGGAATGCAAAAGCAGCGTAGTGCCTTTGCTGCCTATCTCTGCTATACTTCTCATCTCACAGAAAAGTCAGTAGTACATTTATGTGCAATACAACTTCCATGCTCATTATGAGAAGATTTTGTGTGTATACACAGTTTTTACTAAACAGAACTTTTCCTGCCTTGAATGTCTTGCTGGTACATTTAGAGACATGCTGCCTGTGGCTGATATATAGAATTGGAGCAGATTTCTAAAATTTAATCAGCATGGGAGGTTAGTGGTTTATTTATCTTGGTTTACTTTCTTCTTCTCTTTTTTTTTCTGGTAATAATGTTGATAATCACAGAAAGCATTAGCACAGTTTTAAGCTGACAGATACAGTTCAAAGGTGAAATGTGTCAGTTTATCTGGTGTATGCCCAGAAGAAAAAAAAAAAGCCCAGATAACATAACACAGTGTTAGCACCAGAAAAATATGACATGGATTACCACACAAAGATTTATTCTGAAATTCCTTAAAGGCTTCAGACTTTGTTGCTTGGGTGCTCTTTGCTTTCTTTTGCAACATGTATGATTTTATCATTGCTATGAAGAAAATCTTGTATTTGGATTTCACTATCATTTACTCCTATCTCAATTTTCTGCTATTTATTTCTTGCACCCTTAGAAAAGGCTTTAAGTGTTTCTCTTGAGTCACCATAAAAATTCTTGTTTTGCTTGAATCCTTAAAATAGGACTTTGTTTTGTATAAAAAAACTACTGTTTTCTATTGATATAAGCCAAAATTTACTTCATAAAATCAGAATTATATCCAAGTAGAACACTTTTTCCCCCCTGAAAATAAAGTTTTCAGTAAGAGGAACAAATGCTGAAATACTATTGGTGATACCACAGAATCCCATGTTCTTAGAAACTCCTTTCTTCTTCCAATCTTGTTTACCTTGTCCCTCTCCCTACCAACCATGATATTGCTTCTAAAACATAGATTAGATATTAAAAATTCTAATTTCAGGTTCATCCTGAAGCATCTATATGAAATATGTGTGGATGTATAACTTTAGACTAAAATGAAAATATACCTGAAATTCTTTCCTCTGAGTACTACTTTTTGATCAATGTTCTGCAGTCACATTGTATCTCCTAAAATTGAGATCAAGCATGACAATTCAGACATAGGAAAATTTCATTAAAGTGTTGTTGAAAGAAACCTCCCCACTAATAACATGATCATAGGACCATCATTTGTCAGTCATTGACTCAAATCCATCTCAGAATTTAATTTGAATCAATCCAGGCTCTCTCTTTCTGATCCATATATGAAAGGCTTGCTGCTCTCAGTCCAACTTTTAGAGGGCAGGTGTTCACATCGTAGAATTTATGTTTCATATTATAAATTAAACTAGATATTGATGTACTCAGAAGTGTTTATGTCCATTAATGAGGCACTGTAGGAAGCATTCTAAAGTGATGTTTGCACTGTACTCAGCTGATTATTTTAATAATGGCTCCTCATAACAATAGCTGAAAAGAATGTAGAGGGTAAGAGAGAGAAAAAGAAGATGACAACTTCATGTTTGAGAGTCTATAGATAGTAGGAATTTTCATAAATACCTGAACTGGAAAAATAACCCATACCCTTTTTGACTACCGGAATATTTATTCTATATTCTTATAGCTCGAGGCTATAAAGACAGGAACAGCACAATAAAAGGACTTTGACCCTCATATTTCAGAATAAGAAATACACTCCAGTCTGAAAGAAGAAAGAGCAAGAAAGTTCAAGACCTTGTGGCAGGAGGATAGGGTCAGTTTGATGTTCCAGTCCTTCAGTCTACCCCAAATATCATCTACTCTTCATCACTAAAGTTCTTGCAGTCAGTACCTGACAAAGGGCAAATGCAGACAGGTAGAGATTTGAAAAAATTAAAATAAGAAAAGAAAAAAAAAAAAAAAGAAAGAAAAAAAGAAAATAATGCACTGATCAAGTCATGAGTGGCTGCTGACCTTCCTTCTATTCTGTATTAGAAGGAAATTATTCTGTAAAATGGTTATTACTGCACATATGGAGCAAAAAAATAAAAGCACACAGGCATTCTGGGGACATTACACTCATTCTCCAGAGAGCACATCCTTTGAAATAATAAAAATTTTAAATAAGTTATTAGAGAGAAGAAAAGTGGAAGTATACTCCAGATCATACAAAAAATAACTTTTTTTAAAAAATCCAACATGAAAAAAGACAAGCTAAATATTTAATACATAGCTTTATGATTCATCAATTACAGAGAGCTTAGAATGAAATCCTGATTTTTACTTTCTTTCTTCCTCCCTTCTATCTAAAATAATTACTTTGCAAAATTATGGGAATATACAGAAAGGCTGTATTGTGGACACAATAACTATTCAGTCCTGTAAATGTACTTCATTCAGCTACCAGTTGGTTATAGGCATTAGCCTTATTATCAGCATAAAACCTTACCTTGGGGAAGATTTAGCCCTCTCTTTTTTAATCTTCAGTAGCATAAGATAATAAAACTCTGAGCTCCAGTAGCATGTTTGTACATAATGGCAATTCTCTGCTGGAAGAAAATCAGGAACTTTTTCAGACCTCTCACATGGTTTTCTTGTGGAGGGGAGCCAAGCTGGAACATGACACTCTGGTATCCATAACAGAAGGATGTATCCCAAAAACATTGCTGTAAAGATCAGGACATGTGGGACAGAGGCCAAGGTCTGGAAGGAGGAGCAGCAAGGGTTTAAATATGACAAATTATAAATCTGACAAATTCCAATACAGAACCCAAGACTACATCTTGCTATGATCTTGACCCTCCAAGTTGCACACTATTGTGCCTGTGGTAAAATTTTAAATGTACACCATGTTTTACAGTAACAATATTGGAACTGCTACTCATGGAAATGAGATAATGATTTCTATTTCTCATTGTGCCGGTACAATTATTTCTTTTTGTTTTTCTGTCAATAATTTTTCCTTGTTAATATATTGATGTGTGTAAAAATTGCCTTTTTCTTCTTATTGTTCCCTTCAGCTACTCTACAGGGATATCCACTTAAAAATCCTCATATTCTAGGTATTCAGTCAAGTTTTCAATTTTTCATTAATCACAAGGCATGAATTTCTTTGGTTCTATGCCATTTCAGTCTCCCACAACTACAGAAAAACTGTAGTAAAATAAAGATTTCACCATTTTATACCTTAAAAAACTCAAATTTGTCAGTCTTAAATCTCCCACTTCATCTCTTCTCTTTCTTTTTTCTTTCTTCCAAAGCAATTCCATTTTGCTTCATTAGTTATAGCTGTCCAGAATTCTTTGCTAGCTACATTCTTTATTCATCAGCTTTACACATTTAAGCATTGAATAACAAATAACTTTTTAGGTGCAGATATAAGAATTTGTTTTGAATTTTAAAGAGCTATTAATTTTCTACTTCCACATGAAAGCGCATTAATTTCGTCAGAAAGGTTATTCTTCTTTCCCAGCAAAGCTAAGGAGCACCATTAACAAAACCACAAAACTTCACATTGAATAGAAGTTTGATTTGTTTCATCACTCGGTCTCACTCTTCATTTTTGATGATGTATGCTTTTGACTTCTTGACTGTATTTAATTCCTCCTCATTAATGATACACACTTGTCTCTTATGCCTCTTTGCAAGGATCAGTTATTGATCCACATTAATGTAACTGATGTATCTCTCCCCCATCTATTAGCCATGTGTTTTCAAGCATGTAATTTAACTGAATTCTTTCCTCCTATTACAGTTTCTCTGTCATCCATTTCTGACAAGCACTCTACTTGCTTTTATTCCTATTCTTGTGCTTCATTTCATAAAAAAAATCCCCCCAGCTCTGCACTCATTTTATAATAGTCACTAACTGTAGTAAGAGAACTTAATCACCATAGGTGGTTCTTGTTCTGAGAAAATCACTCAAGAAATGTATGAACATTTACAAAAGTAACAAACTCATGTGCTGGCACTGAACAGATCCAAAAATAGTATAAAATTGTAACTATACACTAAGGCTCTACAGCTCTATGCTTCACATGTGAGGGCTGGGTAGCAAGGTACCCGTCATCACATCCTTCTGAAAAGCAAGCTGTACCATTTCTGATAGAATCAACAGCTCTGCTCCAAGGGCTGGACTGTTTCACACCAATTGTGTATCCCTGAGTCACATGGGAACTTTTCAAACCGTTAACTTGGCCAAGGTATACTGAAGACCAAGCCCCTGTTGTGAGCACCCACAGGCCTTTCACAATCTAGCCCATGACATGGAAGTCACTGCTCTGGCAGAACTGACAATAGTGAGGGATAAATATACCAGTCCCATATTTTTTCTAGTTAAATTCTGTCACCAAAAATATGGCTCTTCACACCTAATGGGCTATAAGAATTTACTTAAGCCAACTACTGTGGGATTGTAACACCCTAGCCGATTGAAATTTTTAACCCGACTTTTGTTTATCTTAGACATTTTAGGCAAAGTTAGACATCACTTACTTACAGTTTCTTCTCCTGAACTAGCTCAATCTCAATCATTAAATAGGTATAAACCACCTCCTTATAATTTCAGTATGTGACAAATCTGGCGATATTCCTAAGAACAACAGAAACAAGAATATGAAAGATTTACTGTGCCTCTGAGTAATCTGTTCCAATGGTTTCTTGACCTCACTGCCAGCAGTTCTCACTTTCTTTCCAGTTTAGACTTTGGTGACTTAAAATTCCAGCTGTTGGATCTTGTTATGTCTTTGCTGGCAGACTAGAGAGACCACTATTATCAAGTAAAAGCACCGTGCCCTACACAGTTGATTCCTCATTTACAAGCAGTAATTCAACATCATTTTTATATGCAGATTAATAACTTAGTGAGAAAGGCAGGTAAGAATACACTCAGAACATTCAAGTTGTGTCAATCTTTTTCACAATAATACTGAATTAATAACTATGTTATTATTTAGATTATTAGTTCATAAATTACAATCTATTCATATCCCACAGCTAAGCAGCATGTCAAAACACCAGGTGGCAAAAATCTGTGTTTTTTCCAATTAAAATACATAAATATGCACAAAAGCTCTAAGAATACTAAAGTGCAGGGCTCTAATTTCAATGGCTCACTGATTAGCCAAATTATTCTCAGGTACTTTTTTATCTCTCTAGGAATCCTCATTTTAAACTTTCCAGTGAGAAAATCTTAATTTTTACAGTACTGTTTTTCTGAATTAATTCTACATTACTTTTTGTTCAGAAATTGTCCTTTTAGCAGTAAGCATAGGAAGGAAACCAGAAGCTACTTAAACAGTAAGGCAAGTTAAAATGCATCCTAACTTTTTTGCTCAATATCAAACATTTCCGTCTGACAAAATGAATGAGTAGTACATGAACATATTGCCCATGACATTTGAAATTAAAATGGAGTTACCCGTTGTAATGACCATATCTTGAACATATTTACTTGGACACAATCTTACAAGTTGGCAAATCTGGTAGACTTCACTCTTACCAGAGCTGGGTTGATGCCAAGCCGCAGTTGATTCCAGGTTTCCTGATGGATCCCAAGCTCAACAGTTGCTGGCATCTGGACATATATGAGCTCAGGTGGGATGGTGCTTGGAGCAACTTGGGCTAGTGAAAGGTGCCCCTGCCCATGGCAAAGAGATGATCTTTAAGGTCCCTTCCAACACAGGCCGTTCTATAATTCCATTCATTTAACCCCAGAAGCTGCAGCCCTACATCTGTTGCTGACATAGACTGTCACCCGCACACAGAGTTGAGCCAGGACTTTCAAACAGCAAATCCCCTCCATGATTTCACCCCTAGAGGCACCCAGATGCTTTAACAGCTGGAGTCAGCCCTAGAGACTGCTCAACATCTTGCTTGTGGGTCATTTCTACTCACCAACTCATTTGGCTTGATTGTTACTCTTGTTCACACGCACACAGAGATTTACCCTCATTCCAGTTGCTGGCACTCTGGACATGTGGGCCCTCCACCTTGTGCTCTTCCAGTTGCTGCACACAGATGCCTCTGCACACAAACAGGAGGGACCTCCTACCTGGAGAGGGGCTGCAAAAAAAATGTTGTAAGCAGGACAGACAGGTGATCAGGTGCAGGGCAAATAGAGTATTGACTAAACTATTTACATGAGATGATCTGTTCTAATCCCTCGTCCCTCCGTTGTTTTCTCACTCCTGTTCCTCCCAAAATCACCCGAACACCTCAATTTTCCTACTATCGATTCCTGCCCTATCTGCCTTGTAAATTCTGCGTGGTCTCAAACTGCTTTCCCCCTGCATCCTACAATGTGTCCCACCCCTGAGCAGCAGCTCCTCTGAGTGTGAAGGATGATTTGCTAAAGTGCTCTACATGGTGTAGTGTGATGGGTTTCATGCCTGGAGAGTGAGGTTGATGGCTCAGCTCAGATAGCACTTGTAGGGCTCTGTACAAGCTGGTTGTTCTTTGGAATTGTAGGTTTTTGTTACAACCTGGTCTTGTGAATTCCAGAAAAGTCCTGGATGGGCTGGTGGTCCCTGTTATGGCCTGGGACTAGCCCAGCAGGGCATTACTTGGGCTTCAAATCTTGTCACTCTCTTTCTGAGCTCCTTTATGTGTGGAGAAGCTCTTCAGTATATAATTGAACAGTATTATGATCATAATGTGTCAGAACAAAAGCTATGGAGCAACACCAGACGAGCATGCAAAGAAAGAAGGGAGAAGAGAAAAGAGAACACTGGGAGAAGAGCAGAAACAAAATTGTAAAAGAAGAACTGCTAATGAAAGTGTTGGAAATCAATTGGAAAAACAAAAAGCCCTTGAAATTATCCCAAGCAGTATCTTGAAAGATCAGCAATGCTTCCAATACTAACCATGCATACAAATAAGCCCTCCTTTCCAGCTGAAATCTCAAGGATGTCAACAGGAAAGATTAGCACTAGCAGTTTTGTTTCCCTCACTGCTCCATGCCCCTTCCCACGGCTGCTGCTCAGAACCACCTCTGCACTGATCACCACAGAGCCAGCAGAAAAAAACCTTGTGTTTGGACTCATCAGTGAACTGATTTCTCACAGCAGGATCGCTGAATTTCTAGAGTGTTGTACATGACCATGACCTGCTGAACTGCTGAATTAATATTGTCCCAGTGTTTGGCTACTGCTGAGTGATAACACTGTGGGCTTCTCCCTGCATGTATGAGGAACTTAGGTAGGTAGAAAAAACCCCCATTAACTGGCCACTTAAGCTTACAAACCTTTGACTCTTTTTCAGTGGGACATCACAAAATTCAACCCTTGAACAAGCGCAATAACACCAACCCAGCCATGGAATAAGACCCCACTGCAGAAGCAGATGCTGGAAAGACCAAACAAGTAATTTCCCCTACACCTGACTGTGCTGAGACTGACTTGAACATGATATTTACAGAAGAATGAAGTAAAAATAACTTCCAGAATATTCACATCCCAGAGCTTGCTTCACATGAGAACTAAAGATGTCAGATAGACTATAAAACCCCTCATCATCTATTCTAAAAGGAAGGATACTTTCTGATGGGTTAATTAATTAGCGGCAACAAGGAACCTTTCATGTAATCACGGAAACATTATTAGCAGTAATAAATTGCACCTTCCCTGAAGCAACATAAAATCAATGACTTTCCAAGAAATTGTTAAAACAATGGTGATGTTTTAAGAAAAATGCTCATCTGAAATATATTAAGGTTGTGATGTTAAGGCCATTGTCTGTTCATATAGTTTGTGATTTAGAGATATTTGATGTTACTGGGTTAGATCTATTTTCTTAATAACCCACATCTGCATTACTCGGGATAGAAATACATTTTTTGTGGATAAACCTCTGGATTAATTTGGAAACCTGGTCAAGTCGCAAGTAGAAATTCATAGTGGGATGAAATGAGAATTGCTCCTCAGGGTAATTATAGGCAACAGCGTCCACAAGGCTTGCTTTTCTCAAAAGCAGTGACAGCCTAGGTCCTCCTAGATCGAGATTTTCCTGCCCTCAGCATGGGACAAAGTCATGATTTGGGGTGTGGATAGCAGATCAGAGTGATGTCTATTTTGCTTTACCTCCAAAACTACCTATCTTATGTACTGTGTATAGACCCTCAACATTTATTTTTTATATCTTAATGTGAGGTGTGCAATATCAGAGGCTTATTTTTGTTAAGAATGTTACTGAGGGGTAGAGGGAGGAAGGAGTTTTACACAAATGGTAACATTTCTTGAGGGAAAATGTTCCCCATAAACCATAATAATAATCTTCTGAAAAAAATTAGTCATACTGATCCTCCAAGGGTAGTGTACCACAAATTTACTGAATTTTCGTATGAATTTCATGGATATATGAAAGTAGTCGAAAAGTAAACACTGTAATGAAAAATTTCACTCTGCTTATTGATTTTTCATTATAATTCTCAGGAGATTTTTCTCTCTCATTTCTATGAACCTAGAATATTTTTCCATAGCACCTAGAAAAAATTTAACAAAACTGAGCCTCACTTCAGTATAAATTAACAGTGACCTATATGAGATAACTCTATTTGCTACTCAGTTCACTCAGGATTTCACTGATTATTTTCAGTAAGGGAGCAATTTTAACCCGGGTTTGTGGGTTGATTTTTTTCCCCACACTTTAAAAATTTAGAAATTCCTTTGAAAATGTAGCCAGGTAAGCACCTAAATTTTACCCTTATTCTTTGTCCTTCCATCCTCTGAGGAGGGCAAATGTCATTACCTCTGTTCTCTTGTTATTTCTCCCCACTAGCTTATAATTTATTCTTGATGGGAATTACAGACAAATAAAATTTACTGCAGATAATTAAACATATGCATCTCTTTAAAGACTGAGCCAGAGGTCACAACAATTGTCAATAGTTACACAACCATGATTATTATTAATTTAACCTTAAGTGCTAAAGCATCACTTAACATGTAAACTGAAGCAGTTTTTACACATAAATTAACCAGTAGGAGGTTTACCCTTTGGTGCTGCATAACTAGAAGAAGGAAATTCCTGCTGTGGCATCTTCTAGAAAACTATTATTTTCATAGAGAATTATTGACAGAGCAACCAAAGAATTTGTCTTTCATATTTAAGGATGATATGAATTGCAACAAATACACATGAATGACAAACACAAATGGAAACAGCATGCTATCTAAAAATAAAAGTATATGCCTAGAAAAAACTACCAAGTTTAAATTAATAACTAAAGTGCTTTAGATACTGTCCTGGAAAGGAAAACAATAATGCAGGACACCATGATGTGTGGACACCATAATGTACCACCTTACAAAAACCAGGTTAGGAAGCACTAAAAGGCTATTCTCTGTCATTACTATGATCAATAAAAACACATTTCCCATGCTGACCATTAGGTTAAATAGGAGGTAGAGAAAATTCAGTTAATTACTGCTATGTTTTGGAATCTTATATGGCCAGGCAGATTTTAATCTATCCTAGAAAAAAACCAAATTTGCTTTAGAAGGAATTAATACACAAATTTTATCCTTTACTAGAGGGCAAAAATAAATTTCCTTTTTTTTTTTTTTTTTTTTTTTAGAATATCCTCGATGTGGTAAAACAAGGTGACTAACAAATAGTGTGGGGTATTATCTTGGGTAATGTTTTCCCAAAATTTTCTCCGAACATATATTTTTCTCATTTACATGATGTATGTATCTACACCAAGAAACGCTTTATTAAAGCAGGCATTAATCTATCTCATTTCCATACTGACCCACCTCAGAACTACCTTAAAAAATTCCTGTAATGTGAAAAGCTCAACCAATATCTGATTAAATAGATAAATTAATTAAATTAAATATATCTGGTCACACAACCCACACAGTCCAATTCACCACTGTAACATATTGCATAACTTCATTATCATCTACTCAATTAGCAAATACTTTGTTTTCTGAAGTATATCATACTACTCCCACAACTGTACCACTACAATTTTTATTTCATTGACAAATGGTTATTATGCTTGTAAGATTTTTGTTCTCAGAGATTACATTCCTTTGTATTTGCTCAACTCCAAATGCTTAACATGGATTGTTAATCCTCAAAATTCTCATTTTGCCATAACAATTCAAGGCATAGTGCCGACCAATTTTAATTTGGGTTTTTGGGTTGGGTTTTCTTGGTACTGATGTAAATTCACTGTTTGCAACTGCACCTTGGTTTGATCACTTGTCCTAAATGGAGGGTATGTCCAAAACCACAAGACAAAAATCTTTGCAATATCTTGAATTCGCTACATGTTCCAGCACAAAGCAGTGATGTTGTCAAGGTGAGTCATGAAAGCCCTAACACAAACCGAACACCATAAAGCAGTGGGACCGAGTGTGCCCTCGGCATGTTTGCAGATGACATTGAGCTCTGTGGTGCAGCCACACTCTGGAGGGAAGGGATGGATCCAGAGGGACCTGGACAGGCTGGAGAGACGGGCCTATGCAAAACTCATGAAGATCAACAAGGCAAAGTGCAAGGTTCTTCATCCGGGTCAGGGCAATCCAAGCACAGTCTGGATGGAGAATGGGTCAAGAGGAGCCCTGAGGAGAAGGACTTGGCAAGGTTGGTGGATTGGAAGCTCAACATGACCTATGTCCACGGGCAGCTCTGGAAAGCTGAACTTACCTGGGCTGCATCCAAAGCCCTGTAGGCAGCAGGAGAGGAAGGGGATTCTGGCCCTCTCCTCTCCTCTGGTGAGACCCACCTGTAGTGCTTGTGTCCAGCTCTGGGGACCTCAACACAAAAAGGATGAGAACATGCTGGAGTAAATCCACAAGAGGGCAGAAAAATGATTGGAGGACTGGAGCACCTCTCCTATAAGAACAGGCTGAGAGAGTTGGGACTGTTCAGCCTGGAGAAGGGAAGGCTTCAGGGAGAGCCATGGAATCACAGAATAAGAATCACATGCTTCCCTGAGTTGAAAGGAACCCAAAAGAGTCATTGAAACCCAAATCCTGGCCCTTCACAGGACACCCCAACAATTACAGCATGTCCCTGACAGAGCTGTCAAAAAGCTTTGTGAGTTCTGGCAGACTCAAGCCTGGGACCATTTCCTGGGAAGCCTGTTCCAGTGCCCAAACACCCTCTAAGTGAAGAAACTTTTCCTAATATCCAACCTAAAACCTCCCCTGACACAACTTCATGCCATTCCCTTAGGTCCTGTCACTGGTCACCAGAGAGCAGAGATCAGTGTCTGCCCATCGTCTTCCCCTCAGAAGGAAGCTGTAACTGGAATGAGGTCTCCCCTCAGGCTCCTCTTCTCCAGGCTGAACAGAGCTGAATCCAACTAAATCCATTTAAAAATATTCAGATTATAGCCTAGAGGTTTACATGAAAGTATAATCAAGCATGACACCATCCAGGTCAAAGTTTTCACCCACAGGAGCTGGAAATTATGTCAGTCATAGCCCTAATTTCAGGGGTATGAGACATGTGAGGGCAGAATGCACTCAAACAGTGAAGTGATTGCACTGAAGCATTGTACTACATGTATACCAGTGGTCACTGTCTGTGTGCTGCCTCCCCTACACTGACATCTCTGTGTTATCTGTTTCCAACCCCTGGCTTGCCATCAAGAACAGATCCCCAAATTACCTTGTAGTTATGTCCAGTGGTGGTTTTGCTATTGCTGATCCATCTGCACAAGGCATGTTAGCCAAACGCAGCTGTTTTTAAAATATGTCTAAGCATGCTGAACTCAACTATGCTCAAGAACAAGATCTTCTCTTGTTGCTCTCGTTACTTTTATCACATCCAAACTCTTCCTTATTATTAGCTAAACTGCATCTTTCCAGACTTCATTTCATACATCTGGAAAACATGAGTATTTGAAGCAGTTGAAATTCATGACCTTTTCTTGGTGTCCAACAGCAGTTCCTATTTTGCCAGGGACCAGTACCCTTCTCAAACTCTTCTTGTCCTTCTGTAAGAGATCAAATACTGTTAGCAAATAATAAAATATTTCCTGTAAATGTCTTCTTTTAACTGCTCAGTTCCATTTTGGCAAAGTGTATTTTGTAACAGGTTTGGCTTTCCTGAAGCTCTCTGTACAGACTCAGGTGGTTTTTAATCAAAGTGACATAGGATATGAAAACTCTTTTAAGACATTTATAAGCTCATCAGTATGTAATTAACAAAGCCATACCCACTTATTTTAAAACAAAACCTGTATGTGAGCTAACATCTAATACCACAGTGCAATAGCAAAAGGGAGGAGTGGAAGAGTCTTCTCAGCCACATGAATACAGAAGTAAAATTCAATAAAAATAATCAGCTTTTCCTCCTTTTCCTAGCTAGTTGCCAAAAAACTCATCCCATCTCAGCAGAGACCTTGGCATGGATCCTGTATAAAATCATAGCCTTCAATTTCCAGCGCCTAGCTCAAAAAGCTTTTCTTTGTGTTGCATTATTCAGCAGGTAATTGATTTGAGCTCACTTACATTTTTTTTTCTGGAGTCAGACTGGTGAACTCTCAGTGTTTTCACAGATGAAGACTGAAGGAAAATCTCCATCCATTTCTGAATTATCCATGAACACATTTGAGCTTTAAAGTTTGGTTTGATTTTCAGATCTATATGATGAAAGATCCAAGCAGCCAGATGTGTTAAAACAGTAAATGATATAGAAGAAATTGTGTGTAACAAGACATGTATCACACCACTCAAAGCAAAGGTGGTGTTGAGAGAAGACATTTAATTTCATTGGCAGAGAAAATGAGAATTGTTTCCTGCATGTAAATGTTCCTGAACTTTCTAAGGTGGATGGCAGGGGAGGGCTTTATTGAGTTTGAGCAAGCAAAAAATTTGCTCATGAGAAAAGGTTCACCACATCCCAAACCTGTAAATCTCTGCTACAGCATCAGAGTCTGTGCAGCACTTTAGCTAGTTTTTTACCATTCTGTGCTCACTTTATCATTTAAAGATATGTCTCAAATTATCTCTTAAAGATAAGTTAAGCATATGGTCTCATCTCATGATACCCTGGTGACTGGGAGATATGCTAATTATTCAGGGACAGAGTAGGCTGCATCCATACCCACCCCACAAGAAGTCCTTGTGCACGGCATGGGCATGAGTACATGTACGTGAAGCAAAGAGTCTACATGCATTATGCACAGACACATTTTAGGACACTATCTCAAGCTAATGAGGTTCATCATGAAGTCATGCAGAACTACCACAGGACTTACAGAAATAATTATAAAGTAAATCTTGTGAAGAAGGGAAAGCAAAGAGAAGAAAAGAGAATATCTAAAATATTGCATGTCTTTTTAAAATCAGAGCAGTAAGACAAGCACTCAGAAAGCCTTGATGTAGTTCCTCTTTTTCGAAACTTTTGGTACCCCATACCTCTAGGTCACTTCTTGTCTTATCACCTTTGCATAACACATTTTTTTATCTTCTTCCTTCCTACTACCATCTCACGATGCCACGACCATCTATTCTGAGTATGCAAAATCTTTTATTCCTGACACAACTCTCCTTCCTTTGAAGGCATCTGCTAGGAAAAGACAGCTCCTGCTTGACAATATTTGTAGGAACAATGACCAATGATGGTGTCTTTACACAGAATTTCACCGAGTCCCTATATCCTTTCCTTACTGCATCACTGGATCATTCTCTTGTCTTTTTCCTTTGTCATACTCTGTTAACTAAACAACCTCTCCATTTAGTAGCACAGCTTGACATAAACATGACTTCCAAATAATCTTGAAAACACCATGGCTGACCCAGTCTTTCAATTGTTTCTCCCTACAATATTCCTAAAGAAAATTGTCTAGCATTGGTTGAAAAAAATTGCAAATGTATACATATATAGGTATACATAAATATATGTTTATAGAAGCAACACCTTTAGAACAAATATTTTTTTACATTCTTAAACAAAAAATACCAAACCCATAACACAGCACAGCAACAATTCAAATTCCTTATTGAGATGCTGGAGTTCAGACAAAGCAGAGTGACTGCACTGCAAGAAGCTGACACATGCTACTATCAGATCTGAGTGCTGGAGCATCCTTTCTTTTGTCCTTCAAAAAACTTAATGTTGAAAATCTTTCTTTTGGGCAGATTTGGAGCACTAGACCCAGATATGGGCAGAGTTTGATTTTGCTTGTATTCACAAGGCTGGTCTAATATCCTTTTGCTTCCTCCTCTCCTCTCCTCTCCTCTCCTCTCACCTCGTACTCTCTCTCTCTCNGCTGGAGCATCCTTTCTTTTGTCCTTCAAAAAACTTAATGTTGAAAATCTTTCTTTTGGGGAGATTTGGAGCACTAGACCCAGATATGGGCAGAGTTTGATTTTGTTTGTATTCACAAGGCTGGTCAGTAATATCCTTTTGCTTCCTCCTCTCCTCTCCTCTCCTCTCCTCTCCTCTCCTCTCTCCCTGCCCACCCCACAGCTCCTGCACAATTAATAGGGAGTTTATGTTAGTCTCATACTGAAAAATAATGCTGAAAAATACTCATCCTTTCAACAAAATACAAATGCTCCCCACAGACCACATATTTGGGTGAAAAACTTCTTCCCCTGGGAAGGGAAAAGAAATCCATGTATCTCCCTAGGACATTAAAAAAAGGAGAAATAACAGGCAGAGGGTGGAGTGGAGGGAGCATGGAACATACCTCCTAATGAATTAAATATCAGATCATAGTAACCCACTCTGTGCCCTGGCATATGGAGTAGTAGTCATCCCCATGGTACAGAAATTCTCTAGGAAAAACATTTGGAAAGTGGGAAAACAGTGGGAAATCAGGATGAAACAATGAGGATGCCAGTCTAGCACACCAAGTTTGATATAACATTACTCACATGAATAATCTATATTAAAAATGCAGATCATTCTGTTCACAATCTGTTCATGTAGACTGAAATAGGCCTAGGTAAGTTTAATACTGTAATTACATATTTGTCAATCAAAGAGTAAACAAATACAGATTGGATAGCATTTCTCTACCATTGTTTTCTATTTTTTCTAAACATACTATTTTCATTACAAAGCAAGATTAAAAGGGATTCCTCACACGAGACATTCAAAGAAGATGGAAGGAATTGCCTATTGACTCCACTTCAAATACCCATTGGAATAAAAAGAGAAAACCTATTAGAAGTTTATTATTATCAGAGATTTCTTATTTTCCCTAATTGTTATGTTTAATAATGTAACAGCTACCTACCAAGAAACACACATGTAGCATAATTCCAATAATTAATCCATAATAGTTTATCTGTCCTTCTAATGGGATGGGATTCATAAATTCTGTTTAGATTGCTAGAAGACCAGCACTGACCAAACAATAAAATGACCAACATGCCTCTCAGGAAAATACCTATCTTATTATTGCATTAGTATTTTGATTTTTACTTGAACTGAAACCTTTTCTGAGGCAAAACACAGTTCTAGTAGGAGGTACAGATCTGTAAAACCTTTGTGAGGGTAATTCGGGTACTTTAAGCTTGGATATCACTGTAGGGGCCAAAACCAGTGTGGAAATCTTGAATATTACTTGCCAGCATGGATTTATTACTTATGCTTGCCCACTTCCTCAACCCTCAATCCCTTTGTCGTGGAAGCTAGAGGGTATACCATCGCTGCATTACACCAGTTTTTGCACAGCTGAATATATGTCTTAAGCAGAGACTAAACTAGCTTGTGAATCTCCTATTCACAATTTTCCTCAAGATGGGTTGTACATAGGTTTAATCCTATGTTTCCACTCTAAGCCACTCTACCACCAGAATTCCCCAATAATGGCACACCTTTTTGGTTATGAGCATGACACAAAGAAAGGGTCAAAGTTCACATATTCAGTCTTTGCAGATTTGTCATAAAGCAACTTCACATTGCTAAATCGCATCTCTCTACTCTCTAATTAATATTTTACAAAAAAAAGGGCAAAATCTAAAATAATGAATAATGTGGATTCTTAAAAAATAATATAGAAATACAGCTACAGTTTAGAGCAATATATTTTGATGTGTTTGATGTGTTTGCAATTCAACGAGTAGAGTTAGTGCTTTTTTCTTTTAAGTGCACCTAAAATGAAAAAGATTGCATAATAGACTGTACTGCATAGTTTCATTTTATTTTCCATAAGAACAAATTATAATAGCTTAGCTACAGTAAAACACATAGTAGTTAGGGGATTTTTTAAATTAGTTTCTTGTGCTTGCATACTTATAGCTTCTCAGTTTGTTTAGATTAAATAATTTTAATGCTGAACTCAGCACACACAGAATGCTATTAACCATAGGAATAAATATTTGGAAGCTGAGGTTTTAAAAATTGCACCAACCTTATTATTCTACTTAATAATAGTTTTTTCATTGTAATTTAAAAGGCAGTTTATCTTGCAGTTAAAGTGATAAAATGTAACTGTATAAAATAAATAGCCTTTTTACAAACCACTGATTTAATTAAATTTAGAGATCATTGTGAACTAGCTTTATGATTCAATTTTTGCATTGCATTTTTTTTTTTTAATCCAAATGCCTGTTTATATAGGCATGCAGATTAAAATATAGATGCAGAGATATGTGTATTTTGATAATTTATTTGGGTTGCATTGGCTTGCCATATAGTTTGGTCCTTTTAGCATGCTGTATTTAAACTGTTAGGAATAGTTTGAAAAGTTTATGAATTCCCAGATCTCTAAAAAAACAATTTAGGCAAAAGTAGTGCAGTTCTACTGAAAGAGGAGAACGTAAGATTAAAAAACTCAATTATAAAGTGAACTGATTTGCCAAAAGATTTTCCAGACTTTCTTTTCTAAGCCAAAACTGTGCTTGAGGTTGCAAGATGGGGCATCTGGATACATGTGAGCTTTCTAGCACTCTGTTTCCAGCACAGGGTCAAACACAGTGGGAGCCTCATGGCTGAAAACCAAGGGGGGAGCTTTGCTTACATTTATTTATGCACATCCTTTGTTGGTGCTGGTTCTTCATCTGCAAGGGATGCAGAAAGGAAGGTGAGGAAAAAGAATGGGAAAATCTCTCACCTTTCCAATCACACATTTGAAAACACAACAGATGAAAAGTCATTTCCATGCTAGGGTAGAAATTAGTGGGCTGGCCTAGTCTGAGGGCAAAGTTTGCCTTGTTTGCTCTCTCTGTTGTTGACTGTTGTTTTCCACTCACCAAGGCTCCTTTAGCAGCTTTTGTTCCAACACACTATTTTAAATCACCATAACTACCCTGCTCAGTTCCAACAGATCATATCTAAAGGAGAGCTGTCATTACAAATTCCTCTCTACTGGTAGTAATAAGATTAATTTCATAGAGAATTTTTCAAATATTTCAAAACTTAAATGTTCAGACATATGAGCTCATTCCTGTGTGTTTCTTGAGACTGATTCTCTCCTGTGAGGCTCAAAACATTCAAATCTTGCTTTCTTTTTGGTGGGAATGAAGCTTTGTATCCCACACTGTTTTATGAGAGTTCATATCAGAAAAATAACATCTCTCAGTATGAGATAAATTAACAGATGAGATCCACTCAGATTAGCTCCACTGGTCAGAGCATGGTGATAATAACACCAAGATTGAGGGTTCCGTCCCTATATGGGCCATTCACATAAGATTTGGACTCAATCCTTGTGAGTCCTTTCTAATCCAGAATATTCTGTGAAATCTGTGAAAGCAAATATTGTCCCCATCAACATCATGCTGAAGTGAATTCAAGGACAGGTTGGATGGAGCTCTGAGCAACCTGGTCTAGTGGAAGGGGTGTCCTTGCAATCCCAGGGCAGTTGGAACTGGATATTCTTTAAGGTCTTTCCCAGTGCAGGGCATTCTGTGGTTTTATGATTCTATGTTGAACTCTTGAGCCTGAAGCAGTGATGGCCTACAAACCAACATATTTTTCTTTAGCTACAGAAAGAGCTTGACACTCCACACCCACCATTTGTCCTTGTCCCTGCTAGGAACCGCACACTCCTACAGGGGTGACCACAGAATGGCTTCTGGCTCAAATTGAAGCAAAAATTTTAAAAATGCATTTCACTACCTCAGGTTATCCTGCAGCCTTACAGATATGTGTCTACAGGTATATGTCAGCAACATGTCAGTAAAATGCTCCAAGGAAAGGACTGCAAAGTTGAACTGCAAGTCAAAGAATGTGTGCTGTCTTAAACAGAGTTGATTTCAACAATGTCAAACTTCAAACTTCTTTTGAACATCACACTGATTCCATTTATCCAGCAAAATTATATTTCAGTTATACTTTCCTTACATCACTTGGTTGTCAAGAGTATATTTAATAATTTTAAATCAAATTAAAATTTGTATTTGGTAAAATTAAGCAACATCAATAAGTGTTGAAATGAAAAAGCATTGGATCTTGCTGGCAAAAAAGAAAAAAAAATCAAGAAAATTAAACATTAGTTGAAAGATGGTGTTAATATATGTATACAATTTATTCACCTTTGAGAAAATGTAGCAAACTGACACTAAGTAACCAGAGATTTACAAGCATTGTAAGGTGCTCACAGATTTAACAAAGAGGAGGAGTCTGGATGAAATTCACTGTAAAATAGGTGAAATGACACTGTTTGAATGACTGGCATTGACCCTGAATTACCTTTAACTCACATTTTATTGTCAGTACAGCAGTTTATCCTGCAGACTAAGGAATACTGAAACGTCCTAAATTTGACAGCAGGTAACTTCTTTGTACTGAGCAAAAGAGAAGTAAAGTCTCTGAAATGGGTAAGAGCACTTTCAGCCAGACAACCTAAAGTGCAGTCAATCATTTTCCAGTCCTGTATTTCTATTCCAGAAACATGTAAAAGCCTTTCACATCTAACTAACCGATACCCCAGCACCCTTCCCTGATATATTATTATATGAACACAGACCTTTCTTATGCAGATCATCACCACAATTTGTCAGGCAGGCTGAGCCATTTTTGGAAGTTGAACTACACAGTTTAATATTACTATCCCCACTAATGTTCCCATATCTGGATCTGGGAGACTGTGTTTTGTAACCTTTTTTCACAGAGGAAAAAGCTGTATTTGCTGTTTTGAACTGAACCTGGGGTAAAAAGCCATGGCTGCAAAGAGACAGGGATTATAATTTTACCAACGTTTGCATCTGGAAAATTTCAGCATTGTATGCAGCCCTTCTGTTTGGCTGACACTAAACCCCCAGAATTTCAGACATGTGAAAACAGAGAGTGATGTCCCCTGGCTTAGAATTGTAAGACTGAATCCCACTGAGCTAAACAAGACTTGCATGGTTCTAATAATTCAATTGATAATTGATTATTTTACATTGTTATTGAAGAAATCAATTTCATAAAAACGTTCTTGTTACCTGCTAAACCAGTAAAATGTATTATAAGCGTGGCTTAAAAACAGGAGCTGGTGTCCTTAAAAATACTTGGGGAGTTTCTGGAATCTGAATGGACTGCTCCTTAAGAAAGGATCTATATATATACCTTTTACACTTCATTTGACTTAATAGTTATTTAATCAAAACTCACTTGTTTTTTCTAGTTATTAATGCTCTTTATGGATAAAATGCAAGCTATACAAGACTCAGTTTCTTAATCTGTGAGTCTTAAATAAAGAAGCAATTACATCTGCAGCACACTCTGATGTATTTCCTTACAAAAAAATAAAAAGCCCAAAAAACCAAAACTCACCAAAGAATCCCCAGCACTAAATACTAAAAGCCTCCAAACAAGAAAGACACAACGAAAAGGATCCTGAAAAAAAGAAAAAAAAGGAAAATGCTTCTAAAATTCGAAAGGATCAAGACTTACATACTGAGATGTCCTGAAATTACAAGACCAGCTTCTGAGATCTCAACATTTATTGTCCACCTATAGATATAGTTTTGATAATCCTTTCCAGAAATAAATTACATAGGAATTTAAGATATATAGAAAAAAACCCTGTGTCTCAAATAAAAACATTGATAGTTATGTATGGTAAGATCATTCTCCAAAGCCCATTCTAGCATCTGCAGTTTACTTCATTTTGAGATCTATGCTTGAGAGAAAACAACCCTTCATGCAGCTTCACATCCTTTGATTTACACATTGAATACTTAGAAGCAGATACTTTGTTTTGCAAAACCTTGTGCAGAGGGGTTGGTGTGTAACTTAAGAGAAAAAAAAAAAAAAACAAAATGAGAAAATGGTTATTTTTCCAAGTCTGTCCTGGAAGATGACTTGCTCCAGTTATGACCTAGACAAGAAATTTTATTAAAACTTTATTTTATTTTTAAAATGATGTTTTATTACAAACAGCAAACAGGAAACATTTTTACTGCATACATCTGCCATCTTGGACTTATATTTCAATAAGTTGAGGTAGTAGTCAAAATTTTATGGAACTCTCTGGAAGCTCTATTACTGCTAATCACTCCCTTTTTTTCATTACAATTTGTTAGGAGTTAAAGGACATGCTGATGTTAGGTGATTAAGAGGAATTGACCAGCCTCTCCAATGTTGTACATCAGTCTTAAAAGATGATTCAGATGTAATATCAATGGAAATTTATTTAAGACCATAATGTGCTGTATTGTATTGAAATGAGATAATATATTTGGAATTTTTTTTTTTTAGTAATTTGGCATGATTTTGACAGAGTAGAAATTAGTTAATAATGACTATGTTAAGCTTTTTTAATGCATTGTATCCAATCTCTGTATTCAAGTTGTCACAAATACTTTTAAATGTATAACCATATCTCATCACAATAAAATGTGAAGACTGCAGAAACACTTTTTTAAATATTTAAGAGATTTTTTTCTTACTAGCAAGAAGCATACGAGAATAATTTTTCTTCATTTTATACAGACATTGAGTTGGAAAGGATATCAGATAAAATATGCAAAACAATTGAAGCAAAACTGATACTAATTCTGAATAAAGTCATTCTCAAGAGCCAGCAGTACATTGTGAAGTATGTAAAATATTTTTGTCTTTCAGAGTAAGATAAAGATTTCAATAAAAAAAGAAAATGGTAGGAAGGTACATTTGCTTAATTGTGTCTTGTTTACATATGATAGCCCTCAACCTTCTGTAAGACTTGGTCAAAAATGGCTCAGAAACCCTTTGAGAAAGATATTCCTAAAAGCAAATTCCAGAAAGTAATTAACTGGAATCACTCTAGTTCCTGATGCAATAGAAAATTATATCTGTCACAAACCACTGCAGTAACACAGGCATCAAGAAAAACATATTTAGTCTCCCTCTCTCCTACAAAATCTGAACAATGATATTCAAAAGACTTTTCAAATATTCATTCATAAGGCTACATGTAAGGTGGAGAAATGAGAAAGGCACCAGCCAGAACCTGAGCATTCAAAAGAGATGCAGTTTGTGTTAGCACAGGAAAATCTCCCCAGAAGTTATGCAAGTGGTATGTTACACACTGGGCAAAACTTGAAAGGGTTAGGGTTTGAAAATAAGCTTTCTCACCATAAAGTATCTTTGCAACCTGTCTCCAAGGTCCTCTCACCACTGTTAGATACTTAAACTTTCAGTCCCCTCATATTACTTTATTTTTGGGTGGATTAATTGTTCCCTCTCATCCAATCAATGAATTCTGACACAGCAGAAATGAAAGACATTTTAGTTAAATAATTTCCTAGGGTTTTGATAAAAAATGCAAAGTGTTCTAACAATGAAAAGGCAGCATATGGCACTTAACAAGGAGGAAATTCTTTGTTCATGCTAACTTTACTACTGCCTATTTAGAATAATGAATAACTCCCCCTTCAAGCTCTCTCAGTAAAAACACTTTATACACAGAAAAAATACAACTTCTCAGTTACACTGACTTCTGTAGAGAAGTGCCAAAGCTTCCATGGCCACTCTGTCACAACAGACCAGGGACTGCCATTTCAATAGGAAGGAGACAGATCCTCAACTGTACCTTGCCTCTGATGTCAAAAAGAAGTGAGATCCCAGTTCTTCTCTGTATAGGACTTATTTTTGCTTCAGTGCTTCTGGAACTGAAAATCACTTCTATCCTTTGCAGAGATTGCACAAAAAAATCTCAAAACTAACTTAAGTACCATGTATTGCTCTGTTCTCCTCACTAAGGCTTAAAATACCCATTCTGCTGAAGCAGAATTCTTAAATATTCACCTGAGATGTTTAATTTAAAAAGAAAGTGGAGGTAAGTAAAGTCCATTTTCTTCCTAACAAAGAGTCGCTCATTTCAGAGTATCGAAGTCTTCATTTTCTAACACTCCTACTGTTATCACCCCATAAAATAAAGTGACATGTGAAGTAACATCTAACGGCATTTACACGGCAACGGTAAAGAAGAATGGAGCACTTTGTTCCTTAGAAGTGTTCCAAGATCCCCATTAGGAGGGCAGCCTTTCCTTATATGATCCACTTCAACTAAGAATTCCTACACCCTGATTAACTAGAGCTGTTAAACTCTCTTAATGCAAGGTCTAACACCTTGAGAAGTGTAACGCATGCCCTTTCCAGGAATTTTAGGCCACAAAAAATACACTGATTTTTCATCAAGTTGACCAGACTAATAGTGAACCTTTCATGTGTGAACCAGAAAACTGGAAGGGTGGCTAGAGGAGAAATCTGATCAGAGCAGTGGACAAGCTAGGGAGGAAGGAGAAGCATGAGAAAAATGTCAGTGTAGTACTGTACCTAATGTTCAAACACTGCTAAAGGGCATCATCAAATAATGAAATGAAAAAACAAAGTGCTAAGGGGAAGCCTGAATATCTAACACTCAGGGTGAGGAGGAAATTTCAGCCTAGGAAAGCTCACACACACAGTGACTGTCACTCTGTCATTGGAAGCAAATGAGGTCTGAAGCCACAGGAATAACTTCAGTAACTCAAGAGCAGGGGAAAAGTTGAGACCAAATCTTCCAGGTTTGGCAGATGATAAAAAGGGAGGAGATCTAGAGAAAACAGATTTGAAATGGAAGAGAATGTGTTCACATCTTCAGGAAAGAAGGTGGAGTGCCTCTATTTCTCTGTGGAGGTTAAGTATCATAGCACATTTATAGTAAAGATTTTGTATTATGGTTTTTTGCTACTGGCACTATGGAAACAGTATGATAGGGAATAAACATTGTGTAAATGTCTTAAATTCTTTCCCAAACTCCACAAAATGTGCTGTGTAAAATCAGTGTTATTTTTTTTTTATAGTAATTATAAGAGGAGCTTACCTACATTCGCACATGAAATAAACTTTCTCCATAAGATTACTTATCTTTCTAAATATTATTCTGAGTATACAAAGGTATATAATACACATTCCAGCCTTAAGGAGAAAAATGAAGACACAAAATGCAGAAAAAAATAACTTGCATCAAAATAATCCCCATTATATACTAGTTTGAAAATGGACACTTATGCATTAATAAGCCTAGTAATTAGACTGTGATATCTGGATCACTTCTACCAGACTTTACATCAAAATCTGAAGCACTGGAACAAAGCTGAGTAATAAATGCATTTTCAAAATTGTATCATAAAGAAACAATAATATTTGATTTTTCAATAAAATAAAAAATAGAATATAATATTTGAAGAGCCAAATATACACAAAAGTGATTTAAATGTTATTTAAACATTTAAATCCAATATATCTAAAAGATTCTAAATTGTACCAAAGATTGCATTTTAGAGATACTCAGAGCATATTTCTTCTTATGAGTGTGAAGACTATTTTCTTAAATTTGATGTTAAAGAAAAGGTCTTTTTCAAATACCTAAAAAGACACCCATTTTTAAAAATATTTCTTTACATCTAAGATGAGAAACTGGCAAGTGGGGTATTGCTGTTAATATCTTATTTTGAAAATCTGCACCAGCATGGAAGTTTCACTTCTCATATGCAGACATTTAATCCAAGAACCCTTCTTTTTTAAGGGATGCATTAACTTCCTCCTGAGATCCTATGCTTTATAATACTTGTCTTTATACTTAACTGTCTGTATCAAAAGCAGTATCACTGAGGGAGGTTATTACTTGTTTCATGCTTCGTATCTGAAAAATATCTGTTTTCTGGAGAGGTTAACACCAATTAAGGTTCATTTTGTTGTTCAATGTAAGTTACATGTGTGAAAGCAGTAAGGGAGTGTCTTTACAAACAAACTACTGGTAAGATAAGACCTGCGTCTGCTGGCAAGGTAAGACAGATACTGAGAGAGAAGAAACAATGGGAAGGATTTCTATAGGAATTCCACTGGTTGACTTGCCCAAGACTGTGTTAATAAACCACAAGAACAGAGACCTAATGAAAAGAAGAAAGTGGGGGATGTGTATTACAGGGATCTGCATTAGGTGTTCTGGGAAGTCTGTACATCTCAAGTACCTCAGCCAATGGGAAAAGAGAGAGGGAACTTGTGGCCAGGAAATTAAGATAAAAAGAAGCTGCATCCTCTAACAATTTGAGAGATGTTGGCACCGAAACTGTGGGAAAAACAAAAGCCCTCCAACAACATTTTTAATGTTCAAGAGTTAAGGCATTACTTCATTATCTGGCCAAGATGTTGTTCTGGCCAGGATGTACCACCGAAATCACCCCATCCACACCCAGCTCAGGTGTGCAGAGAGAATCCGAATGAATTCATAAACCCACATCACAAGTCTGCATACTCCTTTAATGCCTGAAGAATTGAGGTCATGGAAATAAAAGCCAATAATGCACTAATTTCACAATGAAGTCCTCCTCTCTGTTGTCACTCTGAAGTCTCCAGTTTAAGCATTCCTTCCTCATTTGGACATACAAACAGTCTAATATACAACCTTCTTTAGGTGAATGACACACACACACAAAAAATAGCAAACAATGTTCAGGAGCTTCACTGTCTCCCTAAAAAGTGCAAATTATCTGCACATAAAGATCTCTGTCCCACAATCAGGAAATCAGAAAAACTGAATAGTCTGAGACACAACCAAAATGACAATCAAAATTAATAAAAATAATTTTATTTTTAAATATCAAATAATATATTGGTAAAGCTTTTAACACAAATTAAAGTGTTTTATACACATTATGGTTTGAATGCAATGGAAATAATTTATCTTTTTGTGGAGTTCAAAAAAATTCAAGGAAAAAAAAATACCCTTTCATTACCAGAGGATTTCCTTTAACATGTGTCTATTTATCCCAACAACTTGTAATGAAAACTCTAATCTTTTTTTTCTTGATACTTCTATAAGTTAATGCCCTGAAATGAGATGAGTGGAATAAGAAAAATGCAGTTAAATCACAAAATCATCAGCCTGACTACTGACTACTTTACTGCACGTATCATGTCACCAGCACCATATTTAACTGTCTCTACCAGTAAAAAATAAATAATATTGGGAAATTAAGATATGATAACTTCTGAATTAATTCACTCGATGTTTTTGAACTGTAAATTTTACATGCAGAAACTTGGCCTTTCAAAAATAACTTTAAAATATGTTAAAATTAAAATATTTTAGTGTTATCATATATTGGATTATACTTAAAAATATTATAAAGGATCAACTTAATATAGCTGAGAATTTTACTTTTTTAAGGAGTTGTGTCCATTACCTCGAATACACTCCTTTGAAAATGATATTTATTAAAGTCTTTTTTGAGAGACTATTTATAAAGGAAAATTGGTGTGCAAGAAAAAGATATAAAATTATTCAAAGGCATGCTTAAAGGAAAAACTCTGAGCAGCTGGGATTTTCGCTGCCACAATGCCCTTTTCTCACTCTTCTAACTCTAATAAAAACATCTAGGAAACACGAGCCCTGATTTTTTTTAATTTCATATATCCCCCCCAGTACGTGGGATATCCCTGGGTGTTGTTTGCCTGGCCAGGGTTGACAGGGTCTGCCAGCCCCTTCCCAGTGGTATTCCCAGAGCTGGAGCTCCATCAGGCTGGGCAGTGGGCCATGGGCCACCTGGAGAACCTGGCTCAGCCCCACTCAGGGCCAGGGCAGCCCAGACACCACCTTGCCCCCAGCAGTGGCAAAAATCTAATCTAGGACATAAGAGGGACAAATGACTAATGAAAGAATCATCAGACAACTGAGAACATGTCATGTTAATATGACAATTGTGAAGAACTTTTTGGAAGAATGAGACAAATATCTTTTAGGTCTGTCAGCACCAATCCAAATTTGAACTATCCTGGAATACAGCTTAAATTTTGCAGTCATTGTACCTGTACAGGGAAAGAAGTTACTTTGCCTGTAGAGCCCTTTTGCACAACCTCCCCCCAGTCTTTATAACTGTGTTGTAAATTTGTTTGAAAACCATCAGTGTTATTCATGCTTGGTATTTATATTATACCATGCTTGGTATTTATGTACATATATATAATATTGTATTATATATATTTCACGTAAATCTTCCAAAGTTCTAGTTCATAAAGAGAACATATAACCATTCCTTTCCCAGATGAATCTGATTTGTTACTGAAACTTTTGGATAGCTAATCACACGTATCTGTGTGTACCTATAGGTTGACATCATCATACACATATGATTATACATATATATATTTTATGCAGCTACACCTATACGTGAAATTAGGCAACACATACATACATTTCTCTGTGTGTGTGTGTATCTTTATAGAAACACAATGACATTGACATTTTCTTACCTCGTGAAGTCACAGTCTGAAATACTGATAAAGGCAAATACGCAGTGGTGGATGTTGTCTACAAAAACTCCCTCTTTTTCAGGAAGTGTAGACGCAGCAGGCTAGAGATCCCTTCTTCCAGAGGTAACCATCTCGAGGCAGTGTAATTGCAATGCAAAGCAACAATCAGCCCAAAGCATTCTCTGACCCAAGAAATCAATTGGAAAGAAACAAAAGTAAAATTTCCCATCTCAAACAGAGATTTATCAATTTTGAGGATTAAATATACTGGATTACATTTTCTCTCAGGTCAGAAGAAAACCAAGGAATGGCTCTATTAAGCTACGACACCAAACATTGAAGGGAAAACTGGGTTCAATTCAGTTACATACCAATGATTTCCACACCTTTTTAGCATCACAGCATAGAATTCTGATGGACCCCAAATGTTTTAGGGTATTTTTGAATGATTATTGCTGTATGAATTGAAGAAGGGCATTGAACCAAACAAGAGATCTTGTTTTGATGAAAACTCTTCAATAACTCCAGGAAGAAGAAAGGCTGAAACCATACAATTGCATGACCACTGCTGCACTGTTCACATGACCACTCACTAATGAGTAAAGTCAGTAGAGTCTTGTGTTCCTAATTTGAGAAACCCTTGCCAATGTCCAACTTTTAAACTTAGGAATTAAAACAGTTTGTCCTACAATTCTTTGGGTAATTAATTTTTTTGAAAATTACATACAAGAATCAAGGAAATTAACATTTTTTTATTACAGTATTTTGATTAATGCTTACACTGTTTAATTTTTATAGCTATCAAATATTATTCTTATTCAAAACCCAGAGAATTTAGGTACAGAGCTAAAGTTATAACAAAGGAAAAAACAACAATCCTTCATCACTTCTGTCATGCTTGTAATTGAATATCTTTTGTGTGAAGGCTCTCATTGCAAGTACAAATTGCTTGGGGTTGAAATCTGTCATGCAAGGCTGGTGGTCGAAATGAATCCTTAAGAATTCACAAGTAACAAGACCTTTGCTATCACCAAAGAAGTTGCAAATGTTCAAACACATATTTCCTTGGGCTGTTGAAAAACATGACCCTTGGAGCAATTAAATGTTCTTAAGTCTGTGTCTTTGTCTTTCTGACAACGTTAATAAATTAGTGCTGGCATTCATGCTGCATGATATAATCATTTTTGGCGTGATAACTGGCTGTGCTAGACTGTGCCATATGTCAAAGAATCGTAAGAGCACCAAAATTCTCTCACCCACCCGAGCACAATCATGCTCTTTCTTTTGAGGCAAGAATACAGTTTAATCCTAGAGTTTTGATTAAACTAGACTTCCCTTGTCTGAAAGAAAGATGCTTATGAAATGCCATCTCACACTGTTTTGCTACCCGGGCTTTTTCATTGTCTTTGTTTAGGATGTTGTTAGTAGCTTTTTGTTATTGTTACTTTATACATGCATACATACATTTATATATATATGTAAAACAATCTAAACATTTTGACCAGTCAGATGCACATACTCTGGAGGTTTCTCACCAGATATTTCTTAGATTTCCAGCACTGGTATTTTCAGCCCAATTACAGCACTTACTACACCATTTGTATGACATTTTCCTGATAAAAGAATACAAGATAAGAGTCTTGTACAAAAACACATGGAAATTTAGTTCAGAAAGTATAGCCCTTTTTAGAAACGGCTGTTCCCAGACCTTCCTTTGCCTCCCACCAGCCAAGTTAGTCTCAATTTTTTTTTCTAGATAAGAGTTTTAAGAATAATTCTTGATTCACTTCAGACATGCCCCCCCCGCCTTCCTTTTCCATCTGCCTGTGAGCAGAGTGTAGGATGTGCCATGCTGGTGGTTATTGATGGCAGTGGAGGTGGGTGCTGGTCTCTGCTGTTGCACTCCCTGAATCTCCAACGTATCCCTGAGACAACATAGCCTGCCCAGATCTCTCCTCCATGTTTAGAAAGACGGGGTTTTATCTCTGTATCACCGAGGTTAGGAAAACTAAGTCTTGTCACTGAACAGCTAAGATTTCAGGCAGTTCTGGAGTTATTTAAATTCTGCCTGTCATCATATCTCAGCAAGTAAAAGTACCAACAGATCATCAACTAAAATATACTCTGTCTATTCACAAGAGGAAAATGCACTGGGGGAATACGGCATTTGGGAATAAGGCAAGTGACAGAAGCGGCACTGCAATTTATTGGTCTGCCTTTGTCTCAGGCAAGAAATAATTAGTCTCATTTAATAGGGTTAATTTAACATTATCAGTCAAATCACCTCAGCATTTTGAAGACTGCAATCTGTGGTATCCTGAAAAGAGTAGAAAATAGTTTTTCTATTTATATATTCCAAATATGAACCCAATTCAATTCTGTCATTTTAGCAAGATGTCCTACTTATATTTTCTTTCTGAAATGAGGCTAGAGCAAGAGACGTCCTCATTTTAGGGCAGCAATGAAGATAACAAGCCAAGAATGGAGTACAATTTGAAAGTAGCAATTTCATGCTTATGTCTTTGGGGACATAAATGGTAAAGGAAATAGATTTAGACAGCTCTCAGTAACCATGTTATGCAGTCATAGTCTTTCACATATGTTGTCTTATACACTGATGTTTTCTAAACAGTTACTGCATAAATAGTTACACAAAGTTCTCAAGTCTTAATTTGAAACAAATTATTTTTTGCTGTGTGGACAAGATGAGTTTTATAAACCAAACATTTGATCCAAATACAGAAATTTTCATTTCAATATTCATTAGAGAAATAAAAATTGATCTCTGAAGATACCATTTCTCCCGTTTTGTTTCTTTACATGTGAAATCTACTTTGCAGAGAGAGGATAATTACTGCATGTTCCTTTTTTTTTCCCTCCAAGTGGAGAAATTGGAATTCCTTTCACATTGCAAAGACAAAACTCCTCTTTTGCTGTCACTATGCTTCAAATTATTTTAATTGCTTTTGTTGTTTGTCAGTTCTTTCAATCAAAACATGCAAACTTCACTTCTGTAAACTGTTAAAGAAGTTTGAAGTTATACAACTTGAGTTAGTTACTTGAGTATAACTAAATATATTCATACTTATTTGCATAAAATAGGTCTACAGATCTTATTTTTTTACTGTAATTACTTACTAGTTTAAACAGAATTTAAGATGTCCTGATTTCTTATATTTTTATGGTAATAACTGCTTTGATAATATTAAACACATTATTTATAAGCCTAGTGAATCTGAATGTGAAAGCATTCAGTTCTTCACAAAGCACAGTCATTATCGCTAATCAAAATTGGTACTGGAAATACTTCAAAATGCACAAAAATACTTCCCTGGCATTTTAAGCCTATCAAAGAACACCGTAGCTTCACAATTTTTAGATAAAACTTCCTTCCTGTGATTTTTATTTCGGAATTTCCTATTGAAGGATTGTATCAAATTGCTTCCAAAAAAAGCAATTAATGTAGTATCAACTCTTTCTCCCTATTGTGAAATAAAACACACAGCTTTAGAGAAAAAAGAATAATGCTAGAATTAATATTTCACTCACTCTTGAATGTTTCTCATTAGTTCCTTTGTGCCCCATTTTATAGTATAGATTATAGAATCACAGAATAATTTAGGTTGGGAAAGACTCTTAAAATCATGTAGTCCAACCATTAACCCAGCACAGCCATGTTCACCAGTAAAATATGTTCTTAAGTGTAACATCGACAGGTCTTGTAAACCCCTCCAGGGATGGTGACTCCACCACTTTCCTGGGCAGTTCCAGTGCTTGATGGTTCTTTCGGTGAAGAAATGTTTTCTAATATCCCGTGTAAACCTCCTCTGAGGCAAGCTGAGGCCATTTTTTCTCATCTTAGTACTTGTAACCTGGGAGAGAAGACTGAACCCCACCTGGCTACACCCTCCTTTCAGGGAGTTGTAGAGAGCAATAAGGTCCCTCCCTAGTCTTCTTTTCTCCAGACTAAACATCCCCATCTCCCTCCGCTGTTCCTCATCAGACTCGTGCTCCATACCCTTCCCCAGCTCCACTGCCCTTCTATGGATGGGTTCCAGCATGTCAATGCCTTTCTACCCCAAAACTTATCACAGGATTTGAAGTGCAGCCTCATCATTGCCCAGTACAGGGGGATGGTTACTGTCCAGTCTGGCAAGCCACAATGCAAGTAGCCTTCTTGGCTACCTGGGCACACTCTGGCTCATGTTCATCTGCTGTTGACAATTACCTGGAGGTCCTTTTCCCTGAGTTTTCCAGACACTCTGTCCCCAGCCTATGGCACTGCCTGGGGTTGTTGTGACAAGAGGGCAGGATCTGGTACTTGGTCTTGCTGAACGTCAGACCACTGGCCTCAGACTATCAATCCAGCCTGTCCTGATCGCTCTGCAGAGCATTCCTTCTTTCCAGCAGACCAACACTCCTACCCAATTTGGTGTCATCTGCAAACTGACTGAGGGTGCATTTGATCCCCTCATCCAAATCACTGAGAAAGATAGGAAACAGGGTTGTCCTCAATATTGAGCCATGGAGATACTACTTGTGAACAGCAGCCAGCTGGATTTATTTCCCTTCACCAACACTCTCTGGGCCCAACCATCCAGGCGGTTTTTAACTCAGTGAAGAGTGCATCTGTCCAAGCCATGAGCAGCCAGTTTCTCCAGGAGAATGCTGTGGGAAATGGTCTCAAAGACTTTATTACAGTGCAGGTAAGACAACATCCTCATCCTTTCCTTCATTCACTAAACAGGTCACCTTCTCATGGAAGGCCATCGGGTTGGTCAGGCAGGACCTGCCTTTCACAAACTGTGATGACTGGGTCTGATCCTCTGGTTGTCCTGCACGTGCTGTGTGATTGCATTCAAGGTGAGCTGCTCCATCACCTTCCCCAGCACTGAGGTCAGGCTGACAGCCCTGTAGTTCACCATAACTTCTTTCCAGCTTTTCTTGTAGATGGGCTCCCCATTTACTGACTCCAGTCTTCTGGGACCTCCCCAGTTAGCCAGGACTGCTGGTAAGTGATTGAAGGTGGCTCAGTGAGCTCTTCTGCCAGGTCCCTCAGAATCATGGGTTGGATCCCACCAGCACCTCAGGCTTGTGTGTCTCTAAGTGGTGCAGAAGGTCACTGACCCTTTCCCCTTGGATTACAAGGCTTCATTTTGCTCCCCATCCCTGTCTTCCAGCTCTGGGGGCAGGGTACTCAGGGAATAACCAGTTTTTCTTTAAAAGGCTGCAATAAAGAAGACGTTAAGAACCTTAGAAGTTCTTCACTGTTTCCCCTGTGTCCAATAAAAGATGGAGATTTACTTTAACCCTTCCTTTGTGGTTAATGCATTTTTTTTATTGGCTATTTTGGCAGTAGCTTGAATAAGTTTGACTTGAGCTTTGGCTCTTTGAATTGTGCTCTTCCCTACATACTCTCCTGTCACGATTGCAGTCCTCTTGTTCCAGAGGTCATAACATTTTTTATCACTGAGTTCCAACCAAAGCTCTCTGTGCATCTTGCTCACCTTTTGGCACATGGGAATTGCCATTTCCTCAGCCTATAAGATTTCCTTCCTGAAGAATATAATAACACTCTTAACATCATAACAATTATGAGGTGGTAGGATTAGGAAGAATTTAAGGGACAGATACCATTACCTCTGATCTCAAATTTTTTTTTTTTTTTGATTCTGAAAGCAAAATTAGGAATTTATTTTAAAAACATGGATTTCTTTTACCTATCACTCTATGTCTTCTAGTCTACTTCCTGTGCCAGATAAAGCATTACTAGACCAATATTAAACGATTATATGCTGCACCTGAAGTTCATACATCCAAGTTATTAAATTAGAAGGAATAAGAACATTTAACAAAAATAGAAGTTGAAATAACGGGTTTGCTAAGAATTTCTGCCTCCATTATGAAGTGGATAGGTACTGGTTTTACTTATTCTGTAAACTGGTATGTGAAGTAATTTTTACCTAGGCTTGCCATGCCATCACAGCACTGCTCAATCACCAATACCACAAGTGAAATTGCAGTGTAAGCACCAGCAGCGAGGAACAAGCACCAACCTCAGTCTGTGTGCATAGAGCAGATGCTCAGCAGTGCATATAAGAGTAACAAAAACCTCTCAGCATCTGTGAAGCTCAGAACCCTAGATATTGCCTCTTAGTCTTTTCTCGGGTTTCAGAAAAATCTACATTACCCTGCTCGTTCAGGTCAGAGTTGGTTAGGATTTGGGTTTTCTTCCAGTAATCTTTGCAGTTTTGAAATAGTGTTTTAAGAGATCCACCTAGTTGACCACTGAAGATCACATACAGAAGACTTGCAAGTAGCACACAGTTTGAAAATTCATAACTGAAGTACATATGTGGAAAATTTCTTTTCTATGAGTAAGTTTAACATGTGGATAGTTACACACAAAATGAAAGGATTCCATCTCTTGTTACAGCTGTAAGTCGCCAAACTTCCATTTGCCTTCAAAGGGACTCTGAACTCACAGTATGCCCTCAGTAGACTCCTTCAAAGGATAAGGTTCTTGGAGTTTACTGAAGAGGGTAACAGAATGGTAAGATATGAACATATTCACAAAAAACAGAGAAAAATTCTATTTCTTTATTGGGTACAATGTGGTATTTTTAAGTACTTCCTTGCGCACAACCTAAGAGAGCAATTTTCAGCTACTGTCTCGAGCCATAAATGTATAGAGATAAGCCACTTTTTGTGAAGTTTAGTGTTCCTACGCAGAGATTTGAAAGAGCTGCAATAAGAGAATTTCTATCTGTTTAGGTAGAAAACCAAAATAATGGGGAGTCATCTATAGCTGATTTGCTCAGGAAAGAAAACCAGGAAGTTTTCAAAAAGTAGAAAGATTTGATTTGTATTAAATTTTTCAAAGGAAGTTGGAAGAAAATTACAATATTGCAACAGCAGCGTTGTCCTGAGAGGGGAAAACAAAAACAACTTTCGAATCCAAGTGGGGGCTCTCTTTTTTTCAGTCACACAAATAAAAATGCATTTTCCTATTAAACTAGAAAAATAATATTATAAAAATGCTTTTATTTACTGAAACTCATCAGTTTGCTATAAATGGTGTGAAGGTATGTCTTTTATTATTTGTTCTTATTTTTTTAACAAATGTTTGCTTTCTTCAAGCATTAAGGGCTTCTGTGGTTTAGAATTCCATCCATGTTACTATCACTTGTATCAAGTCAGGACATATATAGCAAGCAATGCCTCATTATAACTCTGTTTCTGGATGATTTATTAATGGCTGCCATAAATGTGACAGAAATACATTAAGGATATTTTTACTTGAATTTGAGAAGCAGAAATCAGAGACAAGCTTTAGCAACTGCTCCCACGTTACAGATCAAAAGTATTTTCTGAAGACAGACCCATGTGTTCCTAAGGCACTGGTTTCAATGAAAGCTAAACCACTTTTCCCATTCAGAATAAGTTTTAGAAACTTAAGGAAATCTACCGAGGCTTAAATTTGAAAATTAAATGCAGATTTTTTTGAGATGTAATTAATTATGCATCTATAGATTTCATGTTATTTCTTTATATAATTATAAGTGTTGCACATTTCTAGAGCTTTGAATTGATTTAAGTACTTAACCATAAGGACCTTAGCCAAAATTGAATATAAGAGATAAATATAAATATAAGATATTTGTAATGTACGCAATATTTAATTTAGGATTTCCTTTTGATATGCATGATATTTCATTGTATCATATGGTATTTCCCATACTGAAAACAGGAAGCTTTGATGAACTTCAAATAAGGCTGTTACATTGTATTGGTCATTATGATATCTAAAAAAAAATTCCAAAATCAAACAAGCAGGGAAACACCACTAACTTGCTGGTTGGACAACAGAACATTAGGAAAGAGTCATCCAAGAGTTGCAATCCTGGAGACTGGCTGCTCTTATATGTGCTGTGTATGCTGTTAACCACAGTCTCTCCTAGATAGTCATTAGCACATGCCCTTTGCAACATTAGGTATTAATTGGAGGCTAAGCATTTTTATCATTCATAAATTCAAAGTCCATTACATCCATTAAGTTGCAGGAATATAATTTTTCCTAGCTTTTTTGTCTAGTTACTTGTACCTATCAAATATCCCAACTAGGCATTTAAGCATAATCACTACCAGCCACATACACCAGTTTAACTAGAACTCATTAAGTAATTACTAACTAAATTCAAAACCAGGGACAGGCAAGGATTCAGAGAAAGAACACATTCAACCAATTTCTGCAATTATTAGCAAGTAGAAATAATATAAAGGAAAAAATACTCTTGCATAGGTGGAAACGACAATACTTGCCAGACTTAACAAGTGTCCTCAAGTATGAAACCAGAAAAGGGTATCCTTCCTTTAATGGTAAACCATGTTAAAGCATTTCAGTGATGTACAAAATGCATAAGGAAATTCAGGTACCTAAAACAGGTTGAGAACATTTCTTACCTTCCTTGTTTCCTTTTGTTTTCTTGGGTATCTACCCATCTATTCATCCTGATGGTGTAATTTGCCAGCACTTCTAATCCACTGTATATGTGAAGCTGAAACCAATAATCAGTCTGTTCAAGATTAAGATGCATAAAGAGACCTTTAGGGAGTGGAAAAGTGGATTGTTTTTTTTTTTAAGTTGGTCAAAGAGCACATTATTGTAACCTCTCACCTTTCTGTAAGCAGTCTGAAGAAGGAAAAAGCTACTTCCCATGCTTTCCTTTCACTGCAATCTCTCATTTTGAACTTTCAGCAATCCTGTCACAGTAGGAAGACCCAGGGAAGACTAAGCTAAGGACATAACCCATACCATTTCTTTCAATAAGCAGCAAGAGCAATCCATTAACAAAATTCGACAGCAAGCACAATAAAGGAGAGCACAGTATCACAGACCTGTAATAGATTTTGTTTCTTGTTTGGCAGGATTATATTCTATTTTTGGCCCAAGGCTGCTGAGACAGGTGAAATTACAGACACAGGAACCAATGGCATAGTCATCATGGGGCTTCTTCCTTGATTTACCCTTTCTGAGGCCCTCAGATTCAATAGAGAAGCTAAATTTTCTTTTGTCAATTTCAATCAAGGTTATAATTCAGGGCTTAGATTTAGGAGACATAAAGTCCTAACTCCTAAACTCTTACTATAATGCACCTGCTATAAATTAAATACACCTAAGTCCTAAGCTTTAGCACAGTGAGTTATCCTTGGAGACACTGGGAACCAGATATGTCCTCAGCAACCTGCTGTAGATAACCATGCTTGGAGAGCAGAACTGGGCTAGCAATATCCAGCTGACCTGAAAAAAATCAACCACTCTGTGAATTTACTTACCCCCTTCTTAGAGCAAGCAAAAACGTTTCAGCAACTCCAATAAAACCAGTGCACCACCACTCACCCCTCCTCTTTCTACTGCAACACAAAATCCAGGATGAGCTGAACCAGTGACCACTGCTCTTCCCTGGTTCTGAACCTGTCTCTTGGACAGCATCTCATCTAAGTTTGCCTCCCAGTGATGTGGAATCACTCACTCCATGTGGGAGGGTCACAGCACAGAACACATATGTAGTATTTGTTGTCTTTCTAATTTATCTAAATGTTTATAAAGACAATCCCCTACGTGTTATACTTGAGTCTACAGAAGGAACACAAGGTGAAGAAAAAAATCAGAAAGCAGTGTTCTTTTCCAAAGAAAGGGGAAGAAGGGCCTGATATTGTCAAGCATAAACACCAATAACATGCATTATTACCTTTAGCCAAATGGCCATGCAAAAACAATTATCCCTTCTTCCTTTCTTCCCATACTTGGAGAGGACATAACTGTTTTTTATATCTTACCATATTCTCAGTGCTTCCATCAAAAAATGCACTATTTTACATATTTGTTATTTTCTTTGTTGCTCCATTGGAATACTTTGGCACATCTTGAGCCTGACCTATTTAAAGCACTAGTAATTTGTAATTTTTGGGTTGGGTTTGTACTCTTGGTGTCTCTGATATTGTCCTGCACTTGTGCTCTCAAGGCTTTGGCTACCATGCAGTGGCTTTGCTGTCAGCAGCCCTTGCCATTGCATGAATGAGAAGTGAACTCTGAATCTGGCAAATTTCTCTGTCTCTACTTTATGACTTGGTTTAGTTGACAAGGTTTTGTTCAGTCAGAGGTTAGGTTCAATGATTTTGCAGGTCTTTTCCAATCTCAATAATTCTATGATCCTGTGAATGCAAGGCATATTTCCTAAAGTATCTGAGCAATGGCAGCCCCTAACTTCTAGAGCAAGAACACAAAGAAGGGAGACAACTCCACTCTGCTGAGAAATCAACCCTTCTTACTCATGCTGTTGTAATTACAGTCAGAATATCAGTATCCAGTACTAACTCTCCCTGTAATGGGAACCTGTCCATACCTAACTGGAATCTGTATTAAATCCTATCTCAATTCACCAGAGACCACAGTGATTCTGGCAGACTCCAGAGCCAAGGCAAAGAGAACCACTGTCTGAGTTTAGAATATAAAACATCTGAGTGTTTCACTCTTGGGTCAGATTTTACTTCTAATCCAGATTTTAAATGTGATATAAATGTTCATATTGATGGGCAAAGCATCTTCATCTCTGATTCACATTTAATTGAATGTAAGCTATATACAAATGACAGGTGATTTTATCACATTTTATAGAATCATAGAATGGAGTGGCTTGGAAAGTGTTTAAAGATCATCTAATCCCAGCCTCTATGCCATGGGCAGGGACACCTCCCACTAGACCAAGTTGCTCAGTTTCATCCAACCTGGCCTTGAACACTTCCAGGGATGGGGCAGCTGCAACTTCTTTGGGTAACCTGTGCTAGGGCTTTTTCACCTCACAGTTCTCTCAGCTTTTCTATTTTATTTTTCCCTCTCATTTGAGAGCCACTCTCACAAGATCAAACTTCACACCACTAACCTGCCTACTCAGTAAGTCCTGGTAGCACAGAAGCATGAAAATGATCTCTGATTCTCAGCTCTGCAGGCAGTGAGTATTTGTGAACACACTGAACCAGAACTCACCTTGTAGAGATCCTTGCAGAACAAACTGCCTCAGGATAAGAAACAGGCTGTGCTAATTATTTTCTGTGACCTCTGCACACTTTAGTTCTGACCAAACCCCATTTTCTTAAAGATGACGCTGTGGAAAGACAGGCCCATAGTATATTTTTAATGTCATGTAACAAGTCTCATGTATTGAGAATTAGGAAGAGATCACTTTTCTGCTTACAATCCTCTTAGGAGCAAATTGTAGAAGCGTGATTCAGATTTAGCACATCAATAGAAAACCCCAACTGTCTAGCATTCCTTTTCATATCAACTACAGCATAACAGATAGTAGTCAAGTCTTCCAATATGATTTTTTAACTTGTATGCCTTACCTGTATGTCTTTATGTGCAAACCCCTTATATTTCCTTTGATTGCTCTGCTTTTCCTAAATTAGGATGCTTTGGGGAAAATAATATTCCTTGTTTAAATAACTTTAAGATGCATAAATAATTATTGTAAAATCAAATTTGTTACAATGAATACATTATAGATCAAAAGTTACCATCATGTTACCATAAGTTACCAAAAGTTACCATATCTCAGCCTATGCATCTAGAAAGTTAGCATTGTACTCCATACAGTGTAGAACAGATCATGACCTAAAAGTGGAATTATGTTATTAATGGGAGAAGTCTACAGACACTGGAAGAATTGGGACTTAACACTAAAAATTTTTTTTCTCATTATTTCTCAGAAAGGAGATTCTATTCAATCTGAAATTAAAAATACGTTTCGGTTGACTTCAATGTTAAGAGTTTCAAGTGCTAATAAACAAACCAGTATGTCACCTACATTTTAAGCTCAGAATTTTAGCTCTTCCTTTTTCTTAGCCTTAGAGAAAAACTGATCCAATTTGAACACAGAAGCACAAATCACTGTAATGTATCTTGTACCTTTTGTTCCTCAGAAAGTGCACCACACACTCAATTTCTCATTTTTATATGATACAAGAACACACATTGTTCAAAACAAGCACATTCCTGTGCCAGATACTGTATAACACTATGAAACAAACCTGAACTCAACTATCCAAACAGGTTTTATGAATGAAAAAGTCTGGATAGAGCTGGGCACAAAAGGCAGTTGAGACATTAGTACAGGTTAAAGTAACAGAATAAATCAGTCAGAATAAAGCAGTGTAAAACTACTTGTAGCAAAGAGAATATGAACGCCAGGTGTATCATGGCTGAATTCTTGTGTGACTTGAATTGCCTTGTACTTAGCCATAAATTCTGAATGTCATCATTATTATCACTAAACTGAACAGATTCAGATGTTTGTATCAATATTTAATACAGATATGATAGCTTTATGATATCTGTTTTAAGAATTATTGAATCCATTAAACAAAACACTAAAAAAAGTTAGTAAAGTCTACTAATCTTACTATGGAATACAAAAGTCCTTGACTGCCCCTTCACATACAACTTTAACAGGAGAATTTATGGTTGATGCATCCTCTTGTTAGCACATAGTTTTGATATGTAGTACAGTAATATACAAGAAAGTAGTTAAATATTTTTAAAACAGAAGTAGGTCATTATGCTGGGCTGGAAAAGCACCTGTTTCTCTTCTTTATCACCCACTTATTTTCTAAAATTGTTATCAAATACTCTGATTTTCTACTAAGATTCTAGATGCTTATAAATCATGGAGCTTGCATACTGCTAAGACACTTTAATAATGTTACATTATAAGCGGGAAATCTAAACCTTTTATGTGTCCATACATCAGTGTAATCACTACATAATAGCGCTTTAGCAATGTACTATTGATTGACAGAAAGCAATGTAAGAAATGTGATGATAATAATAAAAGATAGTTTATTCCTTAATGCAGTTTACAATGGAGCAGAAAGTAGTTTTGATGGTTTTAAGACAAGCTTGCCTCTTTCCAGTGAGACACAATACAGTAATATCAGTTCCTAAATGAACTCAAAAGAAACCCCTGTCCTTCTTACTTTCCTGGTTGACGTGAATGAAACACCAGAATTCCAGCTTTTTTTATAGTAGAGCACACAAGGAATAGTAACAAAAGTTGTGCAACATGTTAAAAGTCACACACAAAAGCACCAAGGTGAGCTGGGACACTCCCTGCATTAGGCAAAATCCAACAGAATAACTTCATTAAATCCAAATCGACACATGGAAACACACACACACACATACAGCTATGTATGTATGCATATGCCCACTTTGGGCAGAGATCATTCTGATCAGCAAATTTCATCATCAGAGACAGACATTTACTACTACTCGATTGCAGTCTATGAGGAACCTGTGTAATATGTATTTTTCGTCTTCCCTACAGTCTCTTTCTTAGGATTATGTAGTATTTTTCTTAAGAAAGGACAGCAATGAGGTTTCTGTCAGTACTCACGCTTTGTGATTCATCATCCTTTTAAGGTGAGGTTAATACAGAAGCTCTGACAGTTGTTAGTGGGAAGTGGGGTTTGGGGCTTGTGATACAGGTTGAAGAGGTTCCCCATGTTACCTGTGAGACAGAAAGTATCCTGAGGGAAAAAAACCCAAAAACATCTGTATATTTTTCTTAATATCTATCTGCTTTGAACATCGGGAAATTTCACTGTGTAAGGACTTCAGGTCAGAGTAGTTACTTTAAACCCCATGTTCATCACATATTTGCATGACGACTAAGGAAGATAGAAGTACTACAGCCAAAAGGTTCACTAGTTTATTACTGTTACACCTCTGCTACTTTCTATATACTGATAATTCACAAGTCAAAAGAAAGCTTCACCCCTGTTGAAACTACCAAAATCCATATCAGAGATATGTGTGGTGTAAGGATTATGACTATTTATGATAAAATTCTTTGGTCCCTTATCTTAAACTTGTTTTGGACAAAAACCCACTGGCTATCATTTTGCCTCGCAAGAGCTTTCAAAACCAGCATTTTTATTCAACAGAACAATAGCCATATCCAACATCCAGACCTACATATTTCCTACTCAGTGAATGAAGTGAAGCTGGTATAAGTAGTGGATGAGCAGTAATGTTTCCTGATTTGCTCACCCCTCCTAGCCAAGATGTGATGTTTTCTTCACCCCACAACATGCATACATCAGATTTTCCAGAGTATCCTCACATGTGGATGCTGGAAACAAGTGAAGCCAACACATAATAAAGAAAATCAAGGAGGAGGGGGAGAGTGGAGTGCATTTTATATGATTGAAAATACGGTTCATGGTTTGACTCTGCAGATAAATTAAAACATATTTCATTCATTCATAAATCTCCCTGTTACAAAATACAATTATGACCCCATCTTGCCTCTTTAATCTACCATTGCAGTTCTTTGAAAGTGTCTTGGTATAATGGTGGGTTTTCAGTTTGGTGTGATTGTGAACATGCTGAATTGAGTTTCTGTCAAGAGATAGAAAGAATGACCCACTTTGGTCTTGAACTACATGAGTATTGGTTTCAGAAGAAACACTGAAATAGGAGGGGGAAAGGGGTAATTTTATAGAGAATAAGAGAAACTAGGTTAAAAAAGAATAGCCTGGTTATGCCTCGATATTCAGAAAAGTGAAAGTTGCTTTCTGATTTCCTAAGCATGCAGTTAGAAAAACAATGAAATTGATAATGCTGCTTTTCTATTCAATAAGAAACAATTTTTTTTTTATTATTTTTTCCACTCTCCATATAACACTAGAAATTCATTCCATATTACATAAAAAATGAAGTGTATTTTTTCCTGTATAATGAACATATATAACATGACACTCAAGAATATCTAGGCTGACACATGCAGGCATTTGCTAAAATTTCTTAGGTACTCAAAATCCCTTTTCTTCTTTGTTTTTGTCTTTATTCTATCCATTACTTACCGATTTTTTTTTTCCTAAACACTTTTAAACCAGTTTAAAAAGGACATAACTGACCTGTTTCAAACTTGCAACCACTATATTTCAAGAGATATACACAATGCTGAAGTAATTTTACTTTGAATAATTCAATCTTTCCTATATCTCTGTTCTCTCCATTTGCCTACAAGTTTTTGCAACAAAGTAGAATGAAAGTCTTCTAAAATGTTAAGCTTGCAACTGAAGTAGTCAACCACCCTGATTTTATTTTCACCCAGGCATATGCTTTAAAATAATGAGAGTATGTACATGAAGAAGAAACTCCCAAGTATTACTCAGTATTCACTGTTCAAGCTTCAGTTTTCCACTCAGAATAAACCACAGTACAGTACCATGAAGTTAAATGCAACTACATGGACGAGAACGTAAAAGTACATACCATAATTGAAAGTCAGCATGGTACCACAGGACTGTAATTCTGTGTATTTGTTGAATTTGATAATTTAAAAAATGTGGATTAATTTTAAACATGTTCATGTGCACATATATTTTATATTAAAAGGCTTTAATATTTAAATTCTTTGAAGAAAGATTGTCTGATTTCAGAAAATACCCCAAACATGGTGATAATGCTTTTTACAGAAATGTTGCTGTTATTGTAGGGAGAAGAAAACATTACAAAATTTCTGAAATGGTGCAGAACACAGAAGTACTCCATTACCTTACTACAAGGTATTCCATGGTCAGCTCTGGTCAGAGAGAGGCACTTTCACTATTTCTGGCTTCTGGAGTACAGGCTTCCAAATTGGCTCATAAATCATCTCCTGGGGACACTCTTAGGATAGTCCAGACAAGGTGCTAAAGTGTGAGGCAGCCATTAAAATTGAATCAATTTCCTTGAGAACTGGTGTAGAGAGAAGCAGACACTATTCAGTGTTTTCTTTTATCATAAAATTGCTCAAATTACACTAAATTAAAAGCTTGAGGTTTTGTTTACAGTATCCAAAACCTGAAAACTGACATGTTCTTATCTAAACTGTAGCTGAAAAAGCAGAAAAAGCTGAGTTTAACAGATTTACTCTATATTCAGTGTGAAGTGTCTAAGCCTGTACTTACTTGACTTCCCGTAGAAGGCTTTCCTGACACACTGTCATAAACTCTTCTGCCAAAAAAATCCCATCCATTCATCACCAATCGTGTTTGCTTTGTGGGTACACCAGCTTTACAGTTAACTTTCTTTAATATTTTGTATAGCGTTTAGCGTGATTTAATCTTTCCCTCACTTCAAATAAAATAAATCGTAAAAAACCAAACTCACCGAGGAAATAATCTCCTCTTTCTCTAACATACACATTAAACACATTCCTTGCTGATGCAAATGTTTATCAGATCAAGTGTCATCTCCTGTACCCAACTGAACTCAAGCAGCTGCTTTCAGCAACACAATCACAAGTCTCTCATCATTCCCTACACACAGTGTGAAGCAAATCTCCTGTGGGTGTTATATTTCACATCAGTCTGTATGCTGACAAACATACTGGTAAAAAATTCTCAAAGGGTAAAAGGTATCCAGTTCAAGCCCCTGAGAGGAAATTTTAACAACTTGAAGATGACAGTGGTTTGGGGATAATCACAGACCTCCACTATCAATAGACACCATAACATATATTTTGAAGTCAATCACTAAAATGAACTGAAGATTTCAAAAGGAAGGTCATTCAGATAACTAAATCAGGAAAACTTCTTCTACAAAAAGGTCAATATTGTCCAGGTTTTGCCCTCCACAACACAAAAAATTCCATAAAAGAACATTTTTCCATTGTTTCTGGTATAATGTTGCCTGCTATGATTCTGGAAGAATTCTTCATTCTATTCTATTCATCTTGCACTGATGGCAATATTCTTCTTGGAGGTGTGAAACATCTTTTTCCATTCTCATATCAGAACTGTAGTGATAGGAGAAGCAGTAATGGGTACAAATTCAATGAGGGGAAATTTAGATTTGATGTTAGGAAGAAATTTTTTACTGTGAGGGTGGCAAGGCACCAGAACAGGTTGCTCAGAAAAGTTGTGGATGCCTCATCCCTGGAGCTGTTCAAAGCCAGGATGGATAAGGCCTTGAGCAACCTGGCCTAGTGGAAGGTGTCCCTGTCCAAGAGGAAAAAATTGATCTTTAAGGTCCATTCCAGCCTTTTCACAGCCTGCAATGATATTCTATATGTGAAGTATAGTTATACTAATATACACATATACATACACATTTCTATCATGGAGAAGGGGAAAAACAGAGTGAAAAAGTGGAAAAAATTCTGAGTTTCCATGGTTATATTTAGATTGCATTCACCACATTTCATCACATCTAGGATCACAAGATCATGGAATGGTTTTTGTTGGAAGGGAGGATAAAGATTGTCTGGCTCCAACATGCCTGCCATGAGATGGGTTACCTTCCACAAGACCAGGTTGCTCAGAGCCCCATCCAACCTGGCCTTGAACACTTCCAGGGATGGGGCATCCACAGCTTCTCTGGAAAATTTGTGCCAGGACTTTATCAGTCTCACAGGAAAGGTCTTTTTCCTAACATCTAATCTGAACCACCTGTCTTTTAGTTTGAAGTCATTCGCCCTTGCCCTGCTGTTTTAGGCAGGGCTGCTGCTCGTGGCTCAGGGAAAGCGTAGCGCTCTCTTACTGCTGCCGTCCTGCCCTGCCTGGCTTTGGCCCCATCTGCTGTCGTGGGGTTCGGTGCCCACACGAACCAGCGATGGTGTTTTAGGTAACTGAGGTTCCGTGCCTCAGTTTCCCTGTCTGATCTGAGGGCCATTAGCATCAGGCAGTTTTTTACACAGAGACGAAGATAAGGAGGAAAGAGTGGACTCTCTGTAGCTGCATTCCAAGATTTATTACTCTGCCTCGTAGGAGCAGGGAGATTTTATCTTGAAGGGAAGCTGAACAGAGAGACCCTTTGCTGCTCTCTGGTTGTTGCTTTTAAGGGGTTACAACTTAGGGGATGGTACAATATAATTATCCAGTCAGGAATTGATGACACATGACATGAAACCAATAGAAACATCTCAGGTGAGGTACAAAATCAAACTGGCTAATAACAATACAGCTGGAGGGAATTTCCAACCACGCAGGCCTGCCACAGGGTCTGAGGTAGTGTGATGGACAGGCGAGGCGTAGATGTAGCTGTGCTGCAGACCCTTTTTGGATCCACCCTCAGGGAGAGAATCCTGTGAGGGGAAATCAACCCTTCCAGAGCTGTTTACCCTGAACATGGGCTGCACCATAGCAACACCCTGTTACTCCAGGCCGTTGTAAACAGTCTCTCTCCATCTTTCCTGTGGGGTCCCTTCAGGTACTGGAAGGCCACAATTAGGTCACCCCAAAGCCTTCTCTTTTCCAGGCTGAACAATCCCAATTCTCCCAGCCTTTCCTCCCAGCAGAGCTGCTCCATCCCTCTGATCACCTTGGAGCCTCCTCTGGGCTGGCTCCAACAGGTCCCTGTCCTTGCTGTGCTGGGACCCCAGAGCTGCTGCAGCACTGCAGGTGGGGTCTCAGCAGAGCAGGGCAGAGGGGCAGAATCCCCTCCCTCAACCTTGGAAGAACCAAAGAACTGGCAGTCATAATGAGCAGACAATGCCATGTGTTGTCCGTGGATGAGACATTAATCTTTTCCAGAGGTACTATGTCTTACAGGTGCTTTGGACATTGTGCCATCAATCTTTGCATTGCTTTGAGTTATACTGATGCCATAGAAACAACAAACTTGAGGGGGTTATTTCTGCTAAAAAAGAAAATAAATTATAATTACTCTTTTTTCAGATTTTCACTACTGATGTACCCTTGCATTTTCAACACCAACACCTAATCTCAAGTAAAAAAAAAAAAAAAAAGAAAATATAGGTATGAGAACCTATATCTCATTGAAATACTGTAAAAAAATCTTCATTTCCTCCTAAAATGAAATATTCCTTCACCTTTATGGAAGGAACACTACAACAGTGGTACAAACAGCAACAAATAACTCATTTTGTTCCCCAAACATAAAACCTCTTCTATTTAGCAAATTGTACAGGTTCATTTGTGTGCTACTTGGTGGTTTTTCTCATCTAGTGGCCAGCATTGCCAACAAAGGTGGATTTTTATAAATTTCAACCACATTTGGGCACCTTGGGTACAAATTTACATTTTAAAGCACAATGTAAATTATTTCTGTTTACATTTATGCATTTATTGTCTGACATTATGGTACTATAAAACAAATATTTAAAAAAAAAGCTTTTCAAGTAAATATATGCATGTGAACTCATTGAGAGACCAATGTTGGGTCTGTCATACATATGAAATATGGGAATGTCAACAGTTTTTCACAAAACAGTCTCAATATTACATTCTACATGTATATAGTTCTGATTATTTTTATTCTAGAACTCACAATTAAAAGTTACAGATGAGTTTTCATCAATTATTGTGAAAATGTGTATGAATTACATCTTAATACAAGACTTTTAGAGTTGTGTTCTAGAAAATAGCATTTCATAGTGGATTTTAATACATCTATGGAGGATTTATTGATGTTATTGATGTATTGATGTATTATAAAAGAACTATCAGATTAAATACATCCTTTTCTAAGTAGTTATGACAGTACAAGGTCCTATGGACTTGTAGGAACCAGAGCAGAGCATACCTGGGTTACTTACCTGACATTCTGCCTGCAGAAGACCCATCCTGCATAGGATGTAAAATGAGGTTGGAATTTAAATTAAAAGGCCCCCCTCAAGAAAGCCATCCCATTCTGAACTTGTGACATTTATGTGCTTAAAGTCTATAGCGCTGTCAGTGAATGAAGCTACCTAAAGAAGAAAAGAACAGCATTATCATCAAAACTTATGATACTCATTAAGTCTTTTGATGAGCATAGGTGAATTTAATTGCTCTTCAGAGCCTGGAAGATAAATCGTAAAACCTGCATACAAAATTAACAAGATCACCTCAAGAAACTGTGGCTTCTCATTGATATCCCTGACAATAAAATGGTCTTCATCTATCCCCTGGGGATTCATCAGTTTTGAGTAACGCATTTACCATCTGTGCTCATCCCAAACTACTTCTGGTAGAATGTCTGAACTTCATAAATATTCTCAGGTAAACAACTCTCATGTTTCCTCAGATAAGCGAACAGGCAAATATTCACCACACCATTTTTCTAAACACAAAACTAGTAAAAGCAGTCAGCTACAATTCCTTAGATTCATAGAAATGTTCTTGAGTTTCCTGTGTGAAATCAAAGAGATACCACTAGTTTCTTAATCTGCTTAGAGAAAGTGTTTTTCAGCCCTGTTTCCAGTTTTCATCCATTCCTGAGGTATGTGTTCCTTGCCTGATATCATCTCTTGCAATCTTCAGCTCCAATCATCTGAATGGCTGAACACTTAAGCATCTCTAAGCAGAAAGCAATAGCTAGTGCAAAGGGTGCAAAAGTTTAACTTAATAATGAAAACTTAATTATGAAAATAACAGCTACTTTCTTCTTTTTTTTTCCTTTTTTTCTTTTTTTTTTTTAAATAGAAACAGGGAAGCTAGGGAAAAAAAAGCCCAAATGCTATAAGGTTTTTCCCTGTTTCTGTAATTTTCCAAGAAAGCCAGGTTGAATGGAGCTCTGAGCAACTTCATGTAGTGAAAGATCTCCCTGTTCACAGCAGGGGGGGTGGAACTATATAATCTCAAAGATCCCTTCCAAAATAAACCATTCTTTTACTCTACGATTCCTAGATTCTGGAGCTTTTACGGCATCTTGACAGAAGGTCAGAGCCCCTCCTGACTGCTCTTCAATTCTGATAAAGGCATCTTGCCTGAGAAACTTCATCTCTTAAATCTCTTGGTGGTCATTTATGTCCTGCTTTTAATACCAAGGTTTTCCATCATAAAAAGCTCTAGTGAAATGGCTGGCAAATAACATGACTGTTCTGCCAGCAAACCTCTCTGCCTCCCAAGGTGAGATTACTTAGATGAGATAGGAAGGACATCAATCTGCTGAAGTGAGTCTTGAGGAAACCACCAAATTGATCAGAGGGATAGAGCACCTCCCCTACGAAGAATGGCTGAGAAAATTGGGATTGTTCAGCCTGGAACAGAGAAGGCTTTGGCGTGACCCACTTGTGGCCTTTCAGTACCTGGAGGGAGCCCACAGGGAGAGAGACATTTTACAAGGGCCTGGAGTGATAGGACAAGAGGGAATGGCTTCAAACTGACAGAGAGTAGGTTTAGAATATATAAGAGGAGAAAGTTCTTTACTGTGAGAATGTTCAGGCACTGGAACAGGTTTTCCAGAGAGGTTGTGGCTGACCCATCCCTGGCAGTGTTCAAGGCCAGGTTAGATGGCGCTCTAAGCAGCCTGGTATACTGGAAGGTGTCCCTGTCCATGGCAGGTGGTTGGAATGAGATGATCTTTAAGATCCCTTCCAACTCAAGCCATTCTTTGGCAACTTTGGATGGCCTTCAGAAGGATTCATACATAAATCCAAGTGTGTTTCTAAGTGTTAAATCAGAATAACAAAACACATGCCCTGAAATACAGATTAGATGAAAACTTTGCTAAGAAAAGCAATTGAGGTGTTCAGTATTTCTGAAAGGAGAGATGAAGGTTAAGTTTCAATGAAATATTAAAAAAAAATTGGAAGTTCCTTCTGTTTCGAACAATATCTCTTGGAATGCATGCACTGTTCTTTAACAAATGTAAGGCCCACAGTTTGAATACAAAGTTACTCTACTGGGGGCCTGTTTTGCAGGAAAAAATAGTCTGGGATCTTTTCAGATGACAAAGGGAATTGGCCATGCATTTACACATTGCAACAGAGCACCCTGGAGATAGAAAAGAAGTAACTACAAAGTAAAACTTAAAACAGGAAGGGAGTTCATTATCACTGTTGAATTCCCTCTCTTAGAGAGCATAACTACAGTACATGTTTCTCCTCAGATGAAAGGAATTATAGCTATTTAGAATAGAGGAAATCATTTTGCACAAATAAGCCTATAGAAAAATAAATGTCATTATGTTGCGCTGTCAATATGTAATGGCATTGCTGTATCAGCTGTTGACAAATCTATTTTAGAACCAATATTTAACCAAAGCACAGTATAAATAATAAACCCATCCAAGCAAGCCTTTAGTGGTTCTATATTTTGAAGAGAGAAATGTTCTTACTCTAAGATAGTTAGATCTGTAAACTGAAAAGAGAATTAATTTTATGCCAGCAAATTACTGTTTTTAACAGGTTATACAAGGCACAGAGCCATATAATTGCTCTCCACTTGAAATATGCTCTCATTCAAACTGAGGAAATGAAGTTAGCTGAAGGTGCAGCTGGGGGTGAGGAGGAGCACATCTTATCTGTGCAATGACTTGTTCTTTACAGGTGGTTGGTTCAAAAATTAGCAGCTATTATTTTCTGCAGTAATAAATTCTAATATTTGAAGAGACCAAGAACAGATGGATTGCCAGTTCATTGCCACTTGCCACAGCACTATGAAGATTTAATCTTTATGGTGAGCAATTCAGTCTTTACATAAGTATTATACTAGCGTTCCAGTATTATGTCTCATCAGCCCATTTGAAAGTACACTGGTTTCCCAGACTTTTTAATATAGACTTTGGTTCTGTTTTTCTTGATATTACATACAAATTGCTCTAAGACATTTTAGCCATACTTAAACTATGTGTCACCTGTCAAATAAGTACTAAAATCCCAGAACAGCAATACTGCTATAGTGATTTGAAATGCATGTTTAGGTGCAGAGTTTTTATTCAAAGAAACTAAAAGCTGACTATCTTTTAGGCACAGTTTACTCATTTTTATTTAGCAGAAATAAAAAATATAATGATCTGTCTTTACAGCTGTAATTTCTCTTGGTTTAATGAGAAAAGTTTCATACTCTGACTCAAGGATACTCTCCCCCTAAAATGTACTGGTAGACAGGTGAACACATCTGTCTGCAGCCAGAGTAAAGTAATATTTTATAATTCCATATAACACATTCCAATGTATGACCCCTCACCTAAAAAGGGCCAGAAACATGGAAAGGGAAAACTTTTGTGGCTCAGTGACATTCCAAAATCTGAATCTCAGCCAGCTGCCTTCTGAATTCTGAAAATCTTTGTAGTCTGACTTCCTAAAATATTTGCAGTCTGACTTTCTAAAAATCTTTGCAGCAGTGTTTTTTTTGTATTTGGCAATTTTTTTTTTTTCTCACAGTCAATTGAGCAAACAATTTTCACTGTAATTGGAGCTACATCCAGAGTATTGGTACTCCATTATCAGGCTTTTCATGCACAGCAAAGGCTATGGAGATTTTCTCAGGTAAAAATTAGAAAATATCTTCTTTTAAAATATACAAAGTATAGCAAAACTCTGTTTTTTGCCTAAATAAATGCTGCCTTAACATTCCCAAATAAGCGATTGGTAAAACTATACAGGCAAACAAGCTCCTCTTGGAAGCATCTTATGTCACCTGAATAGAGCTACACTTTGAAGGCACTGAAAAGGCACAGGCAGAGAACTGTGTGGGGGAAAAAGCAGCATTTTTAATTAATTCATAATTGAAAACTGGATAGAAAAAAAACCCCACCCCTACACTATTTTGTGATCCTTTTCTTCTTATTTGCTTGCTCAAGGTTTCCTTCGGGAATGCCTGATTTGTGTAAATAGTTACAAGCCCAGTAGAGGGTGCTGAAGAATATCCAGTGTAGTTTTAGTTTTCATAAGCGCAATGAAATGGAACCCTTGTTTTTACATTGCAAATAGCAGCTTCTCTGTAGCCTGTACATCAATTCTTACAAATTCAACTCACGGACTAAAAGCAACCAACCTATTTGCGTGTCTGTCTTTTTGCTCAGCTCTCAGTTTTCACCTGCTCTTCTTAAAAAGCCTTTCAAACAGTCACACCGATATCTGAGTGCAGGGACCACCTCCTGGTGCACCCTAAGCATGTGAAACAAGCTGGAAAGAAGCACAAAGCAAAAACCTTTTACATTTCTGCAGGGTGAGACTACAGGATGAGGCATCCCCTGGATACTGCTCTCAATCATCACACTGTTCAATCATCCTCTGGGCATTTAAGAAGGAGAAACAAGCATAGATCTGGGTACTTTTACAAAAGTGCTTTTGGCTACTTTATGCCCATATCAATCCAAAGATATTATGAGAATAAGAGAAAATGGAATAATTTCTTGCTTAAATAGGTTGAGAGGGAACTAAAAGGATATAACCCATATTCAAACTACTAAAACAAGCTATTTTTCAGTACAGTAAAATCTTTATATATGGAGGGTTTTGTCTGAAATTACAATTATTTTCTATGGAAAAACAAGTAATAGGAAGAATTATCATAATCTTATTAACTAGAACGAGCAAAAAACTGCAATATATTGACTGTGCATAGAAAAATCATGTTCATGTTAAGAAATAAATGTAATCTCTTTTGATAACAGAAAAACTTTGCTCTCGATTACTTCTGGTATGGTTTTATAAATTAATAGAGGAATATTATGTCTTTTGAATTCTACTCAGCTTGTAAAAATACAGAAAATAAATTTGAGGCAAATCTTCTCTTCTGTGCACAACCAGAGCAAACTTACCAGGAAGACTTTTAAGGTATGCCATGCATTATTTTGCATACAAATTTAAAGTGTCATTCTGACTGAGTATCCTGGTATAAACCCAGGGCTCAGAACTGTCTTTTTCAACTGATCCGATCTTTGATACAAACCTTTGAAAAGTAAGGACTTGTTTGATTCCTTGTTAAAGTGCTCATTAGCCTGGTTTAGAAATACCAGCATTTAATGACGTTTAGGGAAAATATGTGCCTGTATCTCTATGAAAAAGTCAAGTTTTGCTGCTCAGTGACATTTTCTGCTACGAATTTTTGTTATTATTGAGTGGCATGCAATATTCAGAAGTTCATTTGATTCCCATTTCAAAGGGCTCTTTTCAAACCCAGTTATGGAATTCTCTTTGATTTGGCAGCTCAGTTGCTGTTGAACTTTGACATTTGTACAAGCAACATTTGGATGGAGGTAAAAATACCTTTTTCTCCTTTACAGAAAGCAGATAAGAAAAAACTCAAACAACTTAAATGCCTCTTGTATATCGAGATCAGATATGCAAAACATTAGATATAAAAATTTTTAAAACCTGTGGAAAATGAAACAAAAAGATGTGTCTGGAGTAGAATGTATAATTTTTTCAGATATCCACAAGAGGATCTTCTAAAGAAAATATGGCCAATTACTTCAATAAATTCTGGTATTAAAATCTTTAAAAAATTATCAGAGTATCCAAATACTCAAGTTTTGGTTAACACATGTTAAAAAAAATAACAACACTTGGCTTTTGTGGGGGTATTGTGTCAGATGGAGGATGACTGATACAGGACTCAGAGTTTGACCTTTCAGGTTTTACTCCCTTTAAGTCATTTTTTTCTTGTAATTAATATATACAAGATTATGCCACAAAGTCTACAGACCATCAACAGTACAAAGGATAGAAAAGAGAGAAAACGCAAATTATGAATACACAGTTCTAAGAGAAACTCCAAAGAGGCAAAAAGGTGAGAAAATTATATCTAAAAAAGATAAAGGAATATAACAAACTCATTTTCTAATTCAACCTAATAATTATCGTCAGTAGGATATCATCATTGGCACAATGCTTCAAGATCTGTATTGATCCTTATTACTGGAATGAAATCTATCATTTTGATAAAGTCTGTTTAGCATGTACCTATACCCAACTCATTTTATAGTCAATTTTTATATTAAATCATAAAAACTTGTGCACTTCACAGTCATCAGTATGATCTATATATGGTCTGACATCAATACCATTCAACTAATTTTTCTTTAATTCAGATTTGTTAAACTGGTGGGGGATATATACCCTATCCCTTTGCACATAAAATTGTTCTTAAATTCTTTATTCTTAGAAGTTGTGAATAAATGACAAAAGAAAGCGTGTAGAACTGGGCACGTCTTATGAGTTTCCATCAACAGATTAAGTTCCTCTCATATTTGAAAGTAATTTGATATTTTGGAATAAAGTGATGAGATCCCAGTGCTTCTTAATAGAAAAATAAATTTCAGAAGATACTTATCAGCAATTTTGAATCTTGCAAAACGAGAAAATGCAATTAGCAAAGAATAGTCTCATGTACACTATTTTTCAGTTTTCATCTTAACAAGAAGAATAGACTACATAAAATGATTTTGTTCTGAAAAGCAATAGTGAAGAAATGGGTAGGGGACACATTTTCCTGAGGATTCACATTCTATTTTTATCAACTAGTAAGTGACATAATCTATATAATTTCTTTTTGTCATCAAACAGAAATTTGACATTTCTTTCCTGGAAGACATCATGGTTGGAAGGAAAAGTGAATGAGGACAGTAAACCTACAGGAGGTCAGACAAAATGATCTCAACAGACTCCTGTCACTTCAAAACTAATGACACCTAATTTAACTTTTTTTTCCAATTAGCACATTGTCATTTGATTCAGAATCCACCCTTTGTGTTCATCTTTTGAACAAGTAAATTTCAGGGACTGTCATTTTTCTTAAGTTTTGTGCATGCAATATATTGTTTTTCAGACAAACAAAAGCAAAGATGCTCACCAAAACTTTTCTAAATTTGTGCAACAACTCCATAAAAATCTTTATTCTCTAGAAAATATAAAACATAATCCAAAGTATTAGAAGTATGAAAAATTATGCATAATAAGGAAAAAACAATTATGGTTCCAAATTTGTTAATCAAAAGTAAAATGTTCAGAATGCATATATTTAACCATGCAGCTGTCTGTAAAACATCTGCTTAGGTACATCAATTCACCAACTTTGAATCTTCAAAATTCAAAAAAATGAGGTCTTAAAAATAAATCATTATATCATTTTAAAATTATATATTTCAAATAGTGTTTTGGTACCGCACTTCCTGTGTTGTGTTCGGTTTCTTTGAGTATTTATTTAAAGAAGGAAAAGACTTTTACATTATCATTCATTTGAGATAGATTGAGATATTCATCTGGATTTGTATAAAAACCATGAGGGGTGATGCACCTATATAAATTCTGACATGTAAAGCCCCATACCTGAGGTAGCTACTCTGCTCGTAGAGGTTCTTCATGCAAACAACATAAAGAAATAAGCATTGTGAGTGTGCAAGACACTCAAACTACCCTCAACCCACAAAGCACCTATTTTCTGTTCATTAATGTAAAGGGGAAAAAATGGTAGATCAAATGTAAATGTTGTAAGATCAATTAGCTGGATCTCAGTTAATGTCCCCATGCTATCACATGTTCGTGTTCTCATGTGTTATCACTCACCTTTCAGTGTTGTAAGGACTGAAAACTCCAGAGTAAGTGTATGCTTCTCTCTCTCCACATGGTTTCATTCTACACAGTTCTGTACCATTCCTGTAAGCACAATTTTCAATTTTTTTCAGTGAGTAGGAATATTCTTCCCCCATCATCTCTGTCCCCACCAGTCCACTGCATTCTTTCCTGTTAAAAACAGATCTCCAAGATATAGTCACTGTGTCTCAAAGTAAAACAGAAATAGAAATTCATAGGAGCAACTAGACTGTGTTTGTGTATCAAATAAAAAATATGCAATGTGACGAACAGGAGGAAATAGAAGTTCCTGTGTTTTTACAGAACTGTAATGTCTCTGGAATTATTATGGAGTTGTTCAGAGAACTGGAGCATTGCTTTCCAGACTTTCCAGGAAAAGACAGAAAGAAGGGGGAGGCCGTGCTCTTTGCAGATGACCCTCCCCATAATCAGCTTCAGTCAAGGGGGAAAAAGTTGGCTAAAAGCTTAGGCTGAGGTGGGAAGGAAGGCCAAAAAAGAACAGACATGCTGGTGGATGTCACCTGCAGAAAACTCAGGAAGAGAAAGTGAAAAAATGAAAAAACAAACTTTAAAGTATTGGAAGACACTCTTACAATCCTTGGTTCTCATGGGTGAAGTTAACATCTCATAATTTTCTGGAAGGAATTATAGCATAATACCAATAATTTGGATTTCTAGAGTGTGTTTAGGACAATTTCTTGCTGCAGCTACTAGAGGAGATGCTCTACAGGATCTGCTATTCACAAATAATGAAACAGTCAATAATCCATGGCAGGCTTCTCTGTTATGACCATAAGATGATAAAGTTTTAAAATATTAAAATAAGGCAAGCAGCAAAGGACAGACCCCGGTCTTGCAGATGACAGACTTTGGCTTGTTCAGTGATCTCATTCAGAAGGATAAAGAAATCAGCACAAAATTTAAGATCAAGTGTTAGCTGCTGCTGAATTAAGCAGGTAACATACAGAAAAGATGAAAGAGGCTGAGACACTCAACCTCAGTAATTTCCATCAGGGTCCACACTCAGGTCCCTGGACATGGCATAATTTAAGGAAAAGAGGTACTACCCATTGCAGAAAAGAATCAAGTGAAAGACTGCTTAAGTGAATTTTCATATGCAAATCTGGAGTTCCAGGGAGAATACATCTGAAGGTATTGAGTTGTCACTGACTTTGAGATAATTGTGTCATCTCTGACACACTCTAGTGACTGTTCATGATGACCAGAACTAGACAAAAGTGACAGTCTAATTTAGGAAGGATGATCAAGAAAGCTACAGGCCAGGCCATCTCACCTCAGTCCTGTGAAGACTATGGAGCAGATCATCATGGAAGCCTTCAGTGCCATACATACAACCAGAGAAGATGACTGAACAAAGACACCATTTTTAAGGGCATCTAGAATTTTGAGCTTCAGTCTCAACACAAGCCTAGACTTGTCAGACAAGTTAACTAAGCCACTTTTCAGTTGCTCACTTTCTTTTTCTGCGAATCAGATTACTCAGCATGCATTGGTGTTTTGGACCGACCTGATTAGTACTAATATTATGGTCCAACTCTTCAAGAAGGGAGCTCAAAACTCTCCCCAGCTTCATTATCTGAATGTATATGTCCTTGAGACACCTTTTGTCTCTTACATTAAGTAATGACCTTTACAGAGTTCTGTAGTTTGTGAACTTCAGTTGGTTTAGCACATCTCTTGGTGAAATGTCATTTTAAATTAGTATGCACACTGTAAGAGCAGCTTCAAATCATTAAGAAATTAATATTAAAAATAATTTCAAAGCGGATAGGAGCTGATACCCTTGGGTTATTATTTCCTAGCCCAGCTGAATGTACATTGGCATTATAAAAACAGACCATTACAAATTTGTGTGGATCATTTCAGACCAAGAGCTTTCCCAAGCACACAACATTTTTATGTTGGGTAGTCATTCAAGTTCTGTCACTTGACTTTGAAGCACTGCAGTCCTACACAAGTTTTTCCCTTAGACAATTGAGAAGAGTGGGTAGTCCTCAGAAAAACTTGATCTATTTCTGCTTTCACCATGGATAAGTTTAACTTGTTTTGTCTTTTCTGACAAGACTTACGTTTATGTTCCTGTGAGATGCAGTTGCACATCAGCTCCCCCCCTTAGAAAGACAAGGCTCTGCTTTCTCAAAACCAGGCAGGTTGAAACTTGACTGGTCCTGCCTAGAAAGAAACAGTACTTGTAATCTCAATTAAACATTGATTTCTTTCTTCCCAGGAGCAGTGTTCTATCCAAGACCTGCTATTGCTTTTCCCTAATGGTAAGAAAATTGTTAATGATACCAATTATGTGACACAAATAACACATCAACATTTGTCTTCTGTTCCAAGTCAGCAAGAATTGCAACTTGAAAACAATGACATAGCAACTCAAAAAGAGTTTAGGGAGGTTTTTTTCCTTTTTTTTTTTTTCCCCTAGAATGAAAATACCACATAAAATTCAAGTCCAGTGAATCAGAAAGTATTGTGATGAATGAGTTGACACAGGGCATTCATGACTGCTATGCTGTATTTTTCTGGTGAGACTCTGCTCAGACAGTGTTGTGAAATGAAATAGAATTTACCAACTGCCTTCAGTACTTACAATTGTTAGACACAACAAAGTAAATAAGGAAGAGTGGCAGCTGTCAATTAATTCTGATTTATTTTCAATTATTTTATTTTCATACATAATTAGTTTTATAATTCCTTTAATATGCTTGAAAATTACATTTCTCTTTTCAGTCATCCTTAAATAATGTCAGAACCTTTTTTCTATTGAAAGCCACACTCCCTTAGTTCTAGTGGATGAGAAGCAAATTTGGCTTTTATGACATACTCCTCCACTTTCCTTAGCAATAAATGTGCTTGTTTAGTCACACAACCAAGAACTTGTATTTCATTTTTACAACATAGGTAGGCAACTGAGCTAAGTTTCTTGCTTTACAAATACGACTTTACCTTGTGCATATGAATTATTAGTTTGCAAACATGTTTAATTTCCTAGCATTCTCCTCCAAAGTTTGAAGAATACTTGATCATTCTCTTTAGTACCAACTGAATTTGTTGAGAAGAGGTTAGTCAATCGTTAAAAGCCAGTTGCAGAATAAATTTTGGGTTATTTTTTACTAGGTCTTTTATATATATTACTTGAGGGGAAATATTACTAATACGGGAAAATACAGGTATAATTAAATTATATATAAACATATGCAGAGAATCCAGAGGAGGCCACCAAATTGATTAGAGGGTTGCAGTTCCTCTCCTATTAGGAAACGCTGAGAGAATTGGGATTGTTCATCCTAGAAAAGAGCAGGCTATGGGATGACCTGATTGTGGCCTTGCAGCACCTGAGGGGACCACAAGAAAGGTGGAGAGAGACTATTTACAAGGATCTGTAGTGACAGGACAAGGGGGAATGAGTTCAAATTCAAAGTGAGTAGATCTAGATATTAAGAAGAAATTCTTTACTTAGAGGGTGATGATGCACTGGAACAGATTTCCCAGAGAAGCTGTGGATGTCCCATCCCTGGAAGTGTTCAAGGCCAGGTTGAATGGGGCTCTGAGCAACCTGGGATAATGGAAGGTGTCCATGCCCATGGCAGAGGGGTTGGAATGAGACAATCTTTAAGGTCCTTTCCAACTCAAACCATTCTATTATGTAGTTAAATAACAATGTGAGTTTAAACTTTGATTTAAACTAATGCCCTGTATTCATAATGCTGCAACCCTACAGTCAGGTCAGAAGTTCTCCCATTACTTCTAACTTCAGGATTTACCTCTAGCATTGTTTTTTTCTGAGGCATGTGGAAGTGAAACATTAGTGACAGTCTCCAGAAATAATCCTATGTATAGCCTGTCATCAGAATGTGCTGGAGATATGGACACATTCTACCCATCTCATCTTCATTGAAACAGACTAAAAGGAAAAAAAACAAATTAACCTTGCTTGCTAGGTACAAACACACATGGAGAACAGATGTTTCCTTCATATTCCCTGTACTAATTTGTATAGGAGTACAAAACTCTGAGGTCATTAGTAAGAGAGGAAACAAAAAATCCAACCAAGATTTACCAGATTATGAGACATACAAAAAGATAGTGAAAATCGTGGCAAAAAATAGATAACCACAAAAAATACTAGTGGTGTTATGCACCCATAACAAGTGGAATTTAAGATACTAAGAAAATGTTCTTGTTGCAGTAACTACAATTGGAGCACTAAGGATTGGTAAATTAGCATGAAAATTACTCTACCTAACCAAGGAAAGAAAATTTTGCTGCAAGAAGAATTAGAGATTTCTTAAACCACAAGGATCCTTCAGATTTCAAATGACTTCGCCTTTTTTTCTTAGCATGCTGAATCATCACATCTCATTTAATTGCAAGCAAACTCAGTAACCTGCTGGCAACTTGTGAAAAGAGCATACTCCCTCTGGCCATGCCCTGGACAGAATCCCAACCATTGTTGGACCAGCAGGAACACATTTTTGCTGTCTGTAAAGCAAAGTACAAATCACATTCACCATTAGCTCAGAGCCAGCATAAATACCTATCATAGCCTGTTCTTTCTGCTACATGGTCATCAGACAAACATGTTCACTTCAGTCTTAAGATAAAGTAGACAATAGACTTATTTGGTTATTTTGTAAGGTGTTTGCAGTCACTACACATCTTCTTGTACTGTCCCATACCTCCCTGAAGAACAGGGAGGTGAAGATCACAGATAGGTATATGAGTGGATTTCTTTATGGTTCAGTAAAAAGAAACCACCAGAAGTGGTAGGATGGTCAGATACACTGCATATATCTACTCATCAAATAATTTATTTATGGCCAGAAGGGGGTTTTCTCCTTTCCTCTCATGCCAGATCTTCAGTGCTGAATAAAAATCTGTTCAACTATGCCCTGTAGTTATACTTCAGTTGATGATTCAGTTCACTGTTCATCAAGAGAGAGTCCAGATCCTGCTGAGGAAACAAGCAAACTAAACCCATACATCACCTTTGGTTCAAGTACAGAACAGCTGCTTGTTAGGCATAGGCACAATTTGCTGGGCAGTGGCACTGGGGTCTGTTCCTTTCTTACATTAAGAGGATCCCTCTGAGCCTTATCTAGGCTAAGCAGTCCCAGATCTCTCAGCTTTTCCTCCTATGAGACATGCTTCAGTCCCTTATTCTTCTTAGTCCCTTTCTGGGATTCCTCCAGCATGTCCATCTCTTCCTTGGAATATGGAGCTCAGAACTGAACATGGTATTTTGGGTGGGAACTACTATAACTTTGAAAAACTTAATGTTCTTTAATATTGAAAAGAAGGATATTTTAACCTAGGGAGGGATATTCTGCACCTCATATTGCAATACTCACTTCCAGTTTCACTGCAAAACCAGAATTCTGAGACTTTTGTTCTCACACACAAGCTACTTTGACTGAGACATACTGGTTGGGTCTTAGAGCAAAGGGAACGGTGTCACTGACTTAGTTGGGAGTGGGATACAGCTGACTAGACAAATAAGAACAGTAGAAAAAAAGGAGGAAAGTCAATCTGATTTATCACATCTTTATTACACAAGAAATCACCCAAGAAAAACTTGGGATACCTTAAAGATCATTCCTAGTTCCAAGCTTGTCAGCAGGTACTTCCCAGCCGTGTTATCCCCTACCAACTGTCCTCTCCACTGCTATCAGCTACTTTAGCACACACAGGCTACTATCCCCATCCTGTGCCCTTACATTGAACCAAATGGACTCCACTGACCCAAGTATTGTCAGGTAGAGATAGTTCTGGTAGCCATAATGCTTATTTAAATAATAACATTGAATCAGTTTGAGATTTAACTAATTTTCCATCTGAAGATGGAACAGAAATGCACGAGAGCATAGCTGATTCCCCAGGTCAAACAGCGAGGCTAAAGAGGCAAAGCACAGCAGGACTAAAGCTGCTGCTGTCAGAATTTGTTTACACTGTCTGATCATTCAGTCAATGTGGCACTCACAGAGCTCAGTTCACGATTTAAATGCACACAAGTAAAATAGTTTAGGTTTAGTTCACTCAGGCACATCACATTTCTGCTGCTTTTACAATCTCTTTAGAAAAGATTAGAAAAGTTTAGAGTGAAAGTTTTTGGATGATTCTATAAATAATTCCTTAGAACATGAGTGAGCCATTTTACTTGCTGGGTAGTTTCAAACATTTAGGGATAACAACAGTTCAGAGTTAGCCAAAAGCTCAGGCATATCCACAGAGGAAAAGGCAGAATTAATGACCCCTTATTGCCCTCCTTCACTAGCTGTCTACATCACTATATCAAACTGTGACAAAACCAAAAAATTAAGACAAATGAAGCATCACCCTATCCACATTTAGTCCACTAATGTGTAAGCAATCTTATTCTTTACAAGAGATTTTTCTGCTTGTATGACTTGGTGCACTGAAGAGGATGCTATTGAAAACTTCACTTCCTTTATCATTTATTCCAATCACAGTAAGAATGGTGATGAAATTTCAAATTCAATTCAGCATTGCATGCTTAAATATTCCCATGAGAGCTGATGTCTTAGAAATCTTAAACCTTTTTCTTTTTTACAGCTATTTTTCTAGGGAAACAGTGCTGTGAATTTGAAGCAAGTGTGACACCCCCAGCCCCCAACAGTCACTCAAGTGTGCAGGGGCTTTACAGCAGTAACAGAAACTGAGGGACATGAAGCAGGGAGCTATGAACCATTTGATGGTCATTGAGATTTTGTTCCTCTTTTACTTATAAAACTTACACATTTCTCTATATGAGTTTCATAATTAGGGTTTTTGAAGACCTTGTATCAGTCATCATTGTTTCTGTAGTCCAATTGTTATAAAAATATACATTCCTTTACATTCAATTAATACCTTATCCACTGTTCAACAGCTCCAGAAAGAAACAGATTTCCACGTTAAAGCAGAGTGGTTCTGGAGGCTTGTAGCCTCAGGAAACCCACATCCATGGAAAACTCTTTCCATGCCCCATGTTTACCAGTTCACATGATCCTGGAAAAGCATAAGCAAGAGAACTCAGAGAGAGTATTCAGCCATTTCAGTAGTTCTGGCAGCAACAGAGAGGCTACATTTTTGTTTTTAATCCCTGAGGTAATTACAGTGTCTATGAAACCATGAACACAATTGAGTGGCTGGTTTTGCACCTCTATCATGGTGAAAAACATGGACAAGATCACAAGCATTGTGTCTTACACTCAGTGACAACTCTTTTGCATCAAAGCTCTGGAAGAAAATGAAAAAAAATCCACTTCTGGTAAGATATGTGAACAATGGAAAATGGCTGGTTTGTTCTCATGGGGAAGTTATTCAAAATAAAGTCTGTCAAAGCACAGCTAAGTTATGCTACGATAGAAAGAGAAAATGGGAGAAAGTGTTTATGAATGAGGACAATCTTCCAGAAAATCATGTCTCTGGAGGTCCAAATGGACATGTCATTCAATAAGTTTATAGTGAGATGTTGTGGTTAAAAAAAAGAAAGAAGATGGGAGTGCTTAGATGTACATGTAAGAACAGTAAGAAAAATCAAGTGGTTTAATTTCACAGGCAGGACATAATGAAGTTTATGTTTTTAAGAGTCAAAACAGACACAACAACACAGAAGCACCTCTGCAGGAAGAAAGTGAACTTCAGACAGGATACTCCAGTTTTACTGAGAACAGGAATGGATGGCCAGAAATTAAGATTAGACAATTTAAAATGAAGTCTTAACAATGCTGGGTATTTGATGGTGCAAGTCATCATAAAGTGGTGGTCCTGCTCCTATGGGTACTTTCAGATTAAGTCTGATACACTTTTATGAGCTCCTTACAGCGCATTCCTCTGAACTCTGCCAAGCAAAAAAAAAATGTTCCCTGCCCTTACACAAGCATTGCTTTATAGTTAAGATAAAGAAAACAGTATGTTAACCTTCATCCAGATTGAAGATCAAATAGAAGGATCTCCAGCTGGCTGATTAAATGCTGATCTATCAAGCAAGGCTAGTGGTTGGTATTCATGAAGCACTTAGCACCTTGGCTATTTTAAGGCTGGGAATATATTCCACAACACTGAGTAATTAATTATACATTGTTTTGGTTACAGAAGAAAATATTAAAACAATATACTGTTTCCCCCAAGAAGAAATATATGTTACAGGAAATCCCTCCACTACTTATACATTCCCTCTTAAAATGTATTTTAGCCTTAGTCTGACTTGTTTATTCCAAAGATTCAGTAATCATACATTTTGATTGCTATAATTTACATACACTTAAGCACTAGTTAACTCTCCAGGAGAAAAATTGCACCACCTCATCTTGAAGAAACTTTGTTTTTTCTAAATCACAGATGTACTGGCATACAGAGCATCACCAAAAACATAACACAGGAAAGTACTCACTCTTCATCCACATTATGCAGCACAATAGGAAATGTATCTTTCTTTCCCCCCAAATAAAATATAAAACCACTTTAAAAGCAACTCAGAATTTACCAGGTTTATCCTACATTTTCTTCCACTCCTTAAAGGCATTTTTCTTCTATTTATTCTACTACTTTTGGATGCTTTTAGTCACCATTTAGCAAACCAGTCTAATGCCATCAAATCTGTAGCTTAATCAGTGATGTCAGCTGGTAAAGCACCCTCACAAAAATCTGTTCTAAGACATCAGACAGGCAGATATCTCATTATTTTAAAAAGGGTCAAAACTCAATGAGAATGAAAAGAATAAATTTTCATATCTAATAATTCTGTTACTCACTGTAGGAAAATCAGGGATTGAGATGCAAAGCGAAGGAGGATTCCAACAGAATGGCAGCCTGTCTACCTTGTAGGGATGGATAGATAAGAACACACTTGAGATATATTAAAAGAACAGCAAAGAAATTGAAATCTAAAATTGGGTGATGAAAGACACCGAGTTACACGCAGAAGCAATGTAAGCCACAAAATAAACCTACAGTATTTAAAAGGGAAAGAACTCAAAGCATATCCTGGTTGACTACTACTGTAAAGGATGGTAAAAAATGAAAGAAATTTAAATATTATTTAAATTGAATGAACCACAAAGTAAGTAGTTAATGTAATAATATTTGTGAATGCAAAGAGAGTTTTTAGTAAAAATTTCAAAACAAAAGTAAAGCTTCTCTCCACTTCTCAGCCTTAGCGGTGAACCAACAAAACCCCACATGATCGGCGTAGATATAGGTCACTTTGATAGAAACCCTGTTGAACAGTGTACAACTGGTATAATTGAGGTATATTTGAAAGAAAAGGCAAAGAATACAACCTGCAAGATAGGAGATGAACTGGAAAGAAACGTGGAGTACTTAGGTGAATAAACCTGAAATGCTTACATACTATCTTCATTCCTTCAGAACGTTATGATTTTAGGGAAGAGAACATTTTTCAGTTGTTCTCTAAATAACAAAAACAGTGGCCACAGCAAAATAAAGAACTGGTTAATTGCAGTACTGAGCTTGTAAAGACTCAAATGTTTTTAAAGCTGGGTTGTGATATTAATTATGGTCCATATAAAGGGGCTGTTTGAAGGATATTAGGCAGTGCAATTCAAAAAATTTCAAAGGTTCTGGAAAGAAGTCCACTAGAAAAAAAAGAGAACATTTGAAGGCAAAGGTACTTTTATGGCTGCAAGACCTGAAGTGTCATAATGTCATAATGTCATAATTCCTTAAATTCCGGAGACTAGCCTAGGAGGGAGCAAATGCCTTTTGTACTGGAAGCTTGGGGAAACTCTCCCTAAACACAGGACATCTCTCTAAAATTGCATCATCAGTCCAAGTCCTGCAGCTCCTTATTCAATGTAGACCTGTGACCAGACCTCCTCCAAGCAGAATCTAGTCAGCAGGATGCCACAGCTACAGTGAATTCTTTAATCTTTTACACTTGACATGAATGAGTCTTTGCCTTTACAATAGCACCTTAGTGAACAAATCTTAAAGCTGTAATTTAAAAGAACTATTTCTAGGGTTCAGATCATCCTAAATATCCCTTTGGAGAGGAATTTTTACATTATTTGTAGTTATTTTTACCTCTTATGCACAAGTGCATTAAATGTAAATATCAGACAAAAAAATTAAATCTGTAAGATGGGTCAAGGACTAGCATTCCTGCGCCTGAAGGTTGAAAGTATGGGAAGATGATAAATACTTTAATTCTTGATTGGTCTCTTTACCAAACTGATTGTACATATTTCTCCACTTTGCTTGATTCTGTTCCAATTTTTGTGAGTCCTGTGTACGTCATACTGACAGCGTCTGAGCATTAACAGCACCAAAGGGAAAACTCAATATAGAAACTGATTGAGGAGTACCTTATAAAAAACATAATATGAAGATAATTTTTTATTATATGACCTAATTTGAAATAACTGGTATTGTCAGAAATAGAGCAAAATGTGGAGACTACCGTGGCAATCTTAAAATTCTCATTCAGATCTTGAAAGAATAGTCTTTATTGTCTTAACAAAGAGAACCAGTTACCTGAAGAATGTAAGTGAAGAGAAGTGATGAAGAAATACAGAAGTGCTTTAAAGTTCACAGGAAAAGAGAACAAAATTTCTGTTTTATTTACTTTGCCTTTTTACTGAAACTAGGAAGAATACTTTAAAGTAAATAAAATAGGTTACCTCAGCTTTGTTAGTCTACTAACAATTCTATGCTAAAATAACACAAAAAATATTTGCCACTCATGAATTCACGGAAGTGTTAATTGCTGCTTTATTGAACATAAATCTATTTAAACTGCTTTATTTCCTAAGAAACACATCTAGACCAATACTTTCAAGCAAGATACTATCAAAACAATGAAACATTTCTTAATTTTTTGCTTTGTTTTTTTCAATTTTACCCACACCTATAAAATTCGACACTCAAAATGCAACTAAGCAAAGAAGAAAAGTCAGAGCTGAAAATATATTCTGAAAGATATAACACAAACATTTAAATATTTGCATAAAGGATTATGTACACAAGCTGTCTCTGGAGGTTATACTGTGAATTCAGAAATTACTTTCAATGTGTTATACATTCTGTAGGATATTAGAATTCACATAAAACAGCAGTTTTGCTAGGTTTGAAAACTTTACATTAACATTTCTTCATTTTTTATGTATTGTGTGAACAGCAGCAAAGAAAAGAGTACTGAACAGTCATTAAAAACCTGAGCAAGATTACATATAGATTGTGTTTTCAAACAATGTTTTACTATTACTTTTTTTAATATGTCTTGTTAATACTTCTGGTTTAAGAATTAACAAAGGACTTAATCAAAATCTTTGACAATTCAACACTATTAGTGAGAGCAACCTATGAGAAAAATTAATTAGTTATAAAATTAGATTATGCAAAGAATAAAACAAAATTGCAATTCACTGACGTTTTAGGTGTTCTTAAAATGATGACAAAATGCTCCACTATCACCACTCAACATTTCTGGAGTTTGTATGTTTAAATCAATTAAGAAAAATTTTCAACTCTTCACAACCTATCTTCCTAAGCATTAAAACCACTACCCTTTATTTTTGACTACTTTTCTATTCAAGAACCATTAACAATAATATTCACTAAAAAACCCTCAAAATCTGCATGTTTTAATGTCAATTTTAGCAAGTTATCTGAATAGAAAGTTATCAGACTGTTATTTTCTATGAGCATGGACAGTGCAATCTAAATATATAAATGCACATTGACAAAAATATTTGAAAGGTTCAAGATAAAATTTATATCCATGAATTTCATTCAAACTGCTTGTTCATGATTTTCCTCCCTGCTGAATGTACATCAGTTTAAGACACAAACTTATTTCTGATGGCTATTTGGCATTCACAGCAATTACCACATCAGTAAAGAGCCAAACCTGAAGATGTGCACTAGCGGCTTTATTCAGAAACACATTAAATCAGGTTGGCAATACATGTATGTATGAAGTTGGAAATCTGTGTATCAAATTCAGCACCCTCTCTTTTTCCTCAAAGACAAAAAATAAATGCTATACAAATTACTTGATACATTTAAATCTATGGAAATCTATGGAAGGCACAAATTCATAAAGCAAAATACAATATTTAGATCACCTAGAAAGCTTACAGTAAAAAGATCTTGGCAGTCACAGAAGACAAAGGAAAACCAAAAATGAAAAAAAAAAAAAAAGGAAATAGTATACAAGATTCTGAAGGGCAAAATATATCTAAATCTAACAAATAATTTTAGTAAAAAATTCTATTTATCAGTAAAGGAGAATGCAATATTCAGGGGCATTTGAACTCTTCCTTTGAAACCAATGTCAAAAAGAGCTTGATATGAAGTAAAGAAGCTCCAATTTTTCCTTCCTCCTCCAACAGGCCATTACAAATAGAATCCTCAGGGCTCTAACACTTATTAGGAATTGTTTGCCTTTTCAGGTCTTACTCATCAAAAGCTCCCCTCACCCTCTGGTTTGCACTGGTTACGTTCTTTGCCTCCCTGCTCCCCAGGAAGAATTGCTCTGTTTAGCCTTGATGTGCATACGTAGGTCCAATTAAGTTTTCTTACCTTACACACAGAGAACCTACAGGCCTGAGCTATGTGGTTTTCACACAATTTTGGGCTCACAGAATGCCCTGCTTCCTTTGGTAGCTGCTTGATTAGGGATCTGTGACCTTGAAATGATCCTTGGCAGCAGCTTGGTTCCTTTCAAGGATCTTAGCTGGTGCCTGCTACTCCATAAGAACCCTCTTGCTCACAAAGTCAAAATAGCATTCAGATGGTGGCCTGCTGGTTTTCCCCCACTGAAGAGTCATAACTGATTTTTGCTTCAAGTTTTTCCTTCAGTATCTGTATGTGAAATGAGCATCACATACATTTATATTTCAGAACTGAAATACAAGCCCTCCAAAATTTCATCTTAACTTGAAATTTACACCTGTAAAACACAAGTCTAAAACAATTAAAAAGTATATTAAAAGATGAAATACAACATTTGTAACAGATGGAAAAGGATCTTTATGTATTTTCTTTAAGAAGTAATGGTTCTCTTGACTTTTTTTCAGCTAAATACAGGCTTCAGAGCCGTGCAGGGCTTTAGCAGAGGTTAGTATTTCCAGGTTTTTCCTCCAGAAAATGATCAGTCCTTCACTGACTGAAAAGATTAAACTACACATCCAGTTAATGCTTAATTATTTGACAATGACCTATTAATAAGAAATCATTTCAATGCCATTAATTGACATTGGCAATTTTCTGCTTCTATAGCAGTGTTTAACATCAATATAATTTAAAAATAAAATGTGGATATATTTACAAAAGAATCCTCCCTATTCTCACTAGATGCACCATTAGATATATCTAATCAGGTCATACTATAGTTATACTGTTAGAATGCTAAACCTGCAAAATAGATTTGAAAAATATTCAAAGGCACACTAGATAATTTAAGTGTGGAGATATTAACTTTTTCTTTAAGATAATGTCTATCCAGTCCAGGGGACACGCCTCCATGTTTCCCACTGGTTCATGTAACTAGATTGGAAAGTTGTGCCCTTTGCTCCCTTGTTCAAACTTCCATTTCAACGAATAAAGGGTCACAATGTCTATTAAGCGTATGGAAGATTCTCTCGACCATCTGAAATTATCCAGTGACCCTCCTGACATTCAGCTAATCAACACTGCACTTTAATTTCTGTGTAATCTTCATTAATTAAAGAGGTCAGTCTTTCTGCTGAAATGACCAAGGTGTAGTTTCTTGTGTCCTCAAGATCAGATTCAATGAGAGACAACAGTAACAATACAGGTATATGCAAATACCACAAAATAGAAGGAAAAACCAAACACACAAAAACACCAAATTTTCCTGTGTTTAGCTGACAGAGAAAGAAAGATGCAAGCTCTGTCTTAAAAAGTGTATTTTATTAGTGCGTTATGTGCTTAGTATAAACTTCAGTCCTTTCCTTTTTTCTTGATTTTGGGTTGTTTTGTTTGTTTGTTTGTTTTTTGTCTGTTTTTGCATCCCTAGTAGCATCGGTATAAGTTGAAACAATCAAAGTCAAGGCAATACCTTCCCTCTTTGCACTTTCCTGTACAAACTTTAATGAATGGTATGTACATCCCAGTGACACCCACAAGAAAGGAAACTGAGAAGACATGCCCAAGAAGTAGAGGAAAAAGGAAAGATGTTTCTGAGGAATGTTGTTAGAACCGCTTTCTTAAAAACCCTCAAGATCTTGACTGGCACACTACTAAAACATTTTCAGGTGATAACCCACTTCTTTTTGTGGTCTCCTGTCCACTAATATTTAGCCAAGAAAAAAATCTCATAATACTGAGATGATGAAAGGATAAACAGAAATCTAAGGCACTAGGGATTCTGGAGGAAGCAGCTGGAGAAAGCACAGCTTAGAAACCTTTCTCAGACACTATTACTAAATACCATATATGTGATTCTAGTCTGCAAAACCCCCAATGCTTAGCAAAAATTTACCCAAAAGTCAAAAAAATTTTTTCCCAATGGTGCAGCCAAGAGACGCTGTCCCGTTGGATCAACCATGCGCATAATACCACATACAACTCACAGCCACCACAGGGGGTAGAGGTTTGAAATGTACTTCTGGGAATGTTAATGTCGGAGGAATGTGGAGATGCTCCCATCATGAAATACATGCTCATGCATCTCACTGTATTGAACACCTCCACATATATAGTTTTGATTTAGAATCACAGAATCATTTAGGTTAGAAAAGACCTCTTAGATCATTGATATTAACCCAGCGCTGCCAATTTTATGTCGTAATCAAATGATGTTTTGATTAACAATCCTTAGTGCTATACCTTTCCTCCCTCTGGGGAACTCGGCTAGGGATACAGCCAGTTCTGCTTTAGCAATTCTTCTTTCCCTTCAGAGACCAGTTAGGTAATAATTAAAACTTGAGGTATATTTCAGCCTCTTCTGCCCTGATATGGGAGAAAGTATGTACTTACAGTTGAAGAGTGTTGAAGGTTGGGGAGGGGGTGGGATTTTTCCCTTTTTCCTGTTGCTATGTTGCAAATGGCTGGATACTAAAGGACTATTAACTCCTTTTGTAAGAGACAAAGAGCAGGCTGAGTGTGGGGAGGGGAGGACAGATTTGGTCATCCCGATAAGACACTGGACCATTGGGAACTTGGGTGAGACAGTGGGGGGAACGGTGAGTCTCTTTTTTTCCCTTGTGGGAAGGCTCAGCTCAGCACTGCCTTCTCCTTGGTGAGTGAGCTTTTCCTTGGGGAAAGGGGCGCGCTCCTGGAGTGCACATCTCCCCAGCTGTGCTAGCAGCTTCTGTGAAAGGGGCCCGGTGGCCTCTGCCCTGCATTTTCCCTGCCAGAGTGGACTGAAGAGTCCCTGCCACCTTTTGTCGATGAGCCGGGGTGATCCCGTCTCTGCCACCCCTGCTTCCTGCTCTGAGTTCCTGAACCATGTTTCCTGCACACCCGCCACTGCCCTGCCCATCCCGCTTCGACGCCTGTGTGCCTCCCGATCCATCGCCATAACCAGCACCCCACAGAGCTGACCGCGCCACAGCGCCACCTGGGAGTCATCGCACCCGCCCTGCCCGGCCGGGCGCCCGACAGCGCCCCTGCCGACTGTGACCGGAACTGCACCAAATGGGAAAAGTGCGCGGCAACCCAGAGACTTCTGTCACCGCGTCTTCAGGTTTGTTTTTTTTGTTTGTCATTGCTACTGTTGTTGATTGTTTGCCTTGCTATAGATACTAGTAAAAAACTGTTATTCCTTTCCCCGTGTCTTTGCCTGAAAGCCCTTGATTCCAAAATTATAATAATTCAGAGGGAAGGGGGTTCACATTTGCTGGTTCTAAGGGAGGTTCCCACCTTCCTTAGCAGACACCTATCTTCACACCAAGACAAAGAGGTAAAGAAAAATATTAATGTGCTAACCTAAAAGAGACTTTATCTTCAATATCAAAACCAAGATTCATATATGGGCTATAAAATTTGTAATAAATCTCCTAGCAGAATCAACATGCGCAAAGCAAAGCAATTGTTTTCCATTTATTTAGGTACAACTGTGAAATCAGGCCAAGACACAGAGGAAGAGATAAGAAAAGAACACCTTTTTAAGATGTTTTTTTAGATTATCCCTATATTCCTTCAGGATTCTTCTGAACCGCTGTTAGAGGATGCACGGGAAAAACAGCATTATCACATGATCTCCCCTCATTGTGATTTCAGCCCTTCCAAAATGCTATGTAAATGCAGGTGAGGGAAGAGGACAGGTTATTAATATGCCTTATTCTTCACCAGAACAATCTGGATAATGAATCTGCCCAAGCATCTGCTGTGTGGAACAAGCATGTAAAAATCTTTCTTTCATGATTTACAGCATTTCAGCTGTCTGCTTTTTTATTTATCTTCAACAATCTGACACATTTGCTTGGAATTTATTATTTGTTTCCATTTCACAATAGTTATTTAGTTGTCTACAGAATACAAATTGACCAGGAGAGATTTGAAATTCACTGGTGAACAGGAAAGTACATGCATGAAGATGTTAAAATCAACATGGACTGCACAATCACAAGAGACATTCACAGGCTGACTGGCAGCCAGAAAGAATTTAATCATTTTTTCTTAATTTCTTACTAGGATAACAGTTTAAATTTTGGTAATTGGAATCCAGGAATGTACGAAGAATAAACTAAACCCAAACTATAGAATTACAAGCTGGGAAGGCCACATCTAACTCTAGCAACTCATAATAACCATAATTTTTTCATTGAGTCAAAAAACAGGAATCTGTTGACTACTTGAGTTATTGGATATTTGTTCCCAAAGACTTATCCCTAAATCTTCTAATATTTAAAAAAAAAAAAAAAAGTTTATAATTAAATAATACCTTCATTGTCTTTCGTTCTTTAATTGTCAGAATATGGTAATTTATATCATTTGGGTCCATGCTACACTTCAGTTTTGTATTGTATATCAGTATTCTCATAAATTCTGATTGCTTATAAGCAAATATTTTTGTGTGTTAGGTCAAACCTCATGCAGTCAGTTGAGCTTTGAGCAAACTTCAAAACTGAAGCTGGACATGGAAACACAATCCTTGAAGTTCCAAAGACCTATAATTGCGTATTATGTTTATCCAAGCACAACATTATTTTTAATGAATATAACAGATTTCAAACTACAAGGCCAAGATGCAAGTTCCTCATATGCCATATTTGATTTGCAGAATTATAGCTATGTGCTTCTATTTTTATGTGTAGTTACTCATATCTTACAAGTTTAAAAATATACCTATTAGAGAATAGGTTCATATTTGATGGGTCAAAATGAGTAGAAATAAAATATAAGATATAAAAAATACAAAGAAAGAGAAAAAATAGAAAGAAAAGGTCATCACATATCATACTTGAATAGTCCAGGCAAATGGTACCCGTAGTGAACCAGAGAACCTCCCAACAACCCAATCATCCCATAACTCAAACTTAAGGCAGCCACAGGCTGCTGGTGATCATGGAAGAGTGTTGCTAGAATAGAGAATCTGCAACCTGCAGAGTCTGGTTCATGTGACTTCTGTAGCCATTCCTACCACACTATGCTTCGCAGCACATTCCATGTGCATTTGGCATAATGACATTTCTAATTCCTCTCCTAAATATTTCAGCAATTTCACACAAAGTAACTTTGTGAATGATGACACAGAAAACCATCTAATTAAGAAAAACATGTACTCCATAAACCAAATTGAACTGACCCAGGAGGCCAGAACAAAACTTTGCTCCCAGTAGATTTTATTAAAATAATTTCATCCTTCTTGCATGCTTTGATCAGCAATATGATAAAAATAGTTATTAAATTATCATCAGTCACTGCATACCAAGCATTCATTTTACAAGCAATGGTGGAGAAGAATCATAATTACAAAGCAAGCATATCAGACCATCTGCAAAGTTATGCAGATGGCTTTTTTACAGTGGTAGAGAAAAATACTTATTTATATGTAGCTATTTTTAAGTACTCAAAAAGGAATGGCACTCCATTAATACTTACCAGCATGGATGGTGACCCAAAAGGATTCATAAATATTAAGTTTTGCTTCTGGCACTTGAACAACCACACTGATTCCAAATATCATGTCCTAATCCACTAGCTTCTCTGTTTCTGATCGTGTATAATTCTCTGTAGGCTTAATAACCTTTAACATTTCACAGTTAACATCTTGAAAATTAATAGGAAGAGCAGCATGATGTAGGATGAGAGCTAACATCAACAAAAGAATATTTAATTTGCAAATCAGAGCAAAGTGGCAGTGTTTCATTTTCAAATATTTTTAGCCCTCAGTATTTAAGATATTATAAAAGTGATTGACCATATATTTAAAATACAGACTGTCTTTAATAAATTATACTTTTGTAGGACACTTTTGTATAAACATGATCACATGTAGCCTTACCCAATTCAGAATGAGAAATGAAGATTAACAGTTATACTAACTCATAATCCAGAATCAGACCAGCTTCTCTGTAATATTGAATGAGACCATCAGGCCCAATATTTCTCTGGTTTCCTCTGAAAAGCAGAACACTAAAGGAAGAAATACAATATTCTTCAATCTAAACATTCATGGTATTTTTTTTTCTGGGAAAGACATCAGAAACAACTGTTTTATATATTTGTAAAGACACAAAGAGTAGAGACATATTGCCATTTAAAACAACTATTAAAATTCTTGCACTGACATAGCAACAAGGTAGCTCATTATGTCAGTCCTGCTCGTATTTCTAGGGAATTTGACAGGAGTGGTTACTCAAGCTCATCATGCTCAGCAAAAGATGCAAGATCTGTTGTGACTTGATGTACAAATGTAGGAACACAGATTCAGAGAAGACATGCACTATTTAGGGCAAGGCTTACCGTTGCTTGCCCCCTGGAATAAGAAAAGAACATTCTGAGAAAAGCTGTGTGTTCTGACATTCCTATTTATGGCAGGCAATGCTTTGTGTCCGGAGTGTTCAAAAGAAATTCCAAGGTAATATTTGTACCTAAAGCAGTATTCCAAACACAGACTCTGGTCCAGAGCGCTCTGGGTTTGACTGACAGGAAGTATACATCTCTTAGCCCAGATCAATGCGAGGATGAATGAACTCGTTGTACCAGATTTAATATTATGGAGCTGGCCTGAGTCTGTGACCTTTTCTTCCTCAGAAGTTCCCACACAGTACGAGACTGGAGCTTTACACTCCCGAGTACAGGACGAAGGGGAACACACTTGAGCTCTATCTCAGCACCACAGCTACCACCTGCTACATTATCCCAGTTCATGGAACAGACAAAGCTTTTATTGCACATGGGCCCCAGCTACTGAACCAAGAACAGCCAAAACCTCCTTCCATTTCTTCTACTTTCAGAGGAAAGACATTAGTAAAAGAGTTTGTGCTCTCATTCCTCCGTGCCATAAGGGAATTTAGATACACTGTCTATGCAGTAAGTAGACTCCAGTGGCCAGATAGCCTTGCTCTGGTGGAACAAAGCCTGATTTATTTTGAAATTTATACATCAATCTAATGACAAGCTCCTTTTATTTTAATGTTGTTTTTCAAGTAGGTTTTTCATATGTCTTCTCCAAAACCAACTTATTTTACCCTTTCACCCCCAGCAAGTAAAAGAAAGTCTTGATTTGAGGTTACCATGATTTTGTACTTATTAATTAACGTACATTTCTGGGGTTTAGTTGAAATGCCTGTAACAGCATCACAGCTTGGTGCTGATTAAGATCAACAGTCTTCTTGTGAAAAAGAAATTGAAAATGTACTGCAGCACTGTTTTCCCACTCAGTATCATCTGATACTGTAGTAAGTCACTCTACATCTTCATCCAGATCAGTAATAAACATAGGACAAAGTAAAATCAAACAAAGTCCATTACAGAACTTCACTTAATATACTCTATCAGTCAGCGAGTACTCTAAATTAATTTAGTATGTAGTATTTTTCACATCTTGTATGGGCTTTAAAATAGAATATTCAGTCTGAACTCTACATATATAGCATATATTGGGGATGGGGTTGTTTTGTTTTCAAAGATTACACGTGGCCTGAATTATGACCTTCTTCAACAAAATGTGTTTTCTGATGTTATTCTCACTACATTATTGGACTACAGCTCAGTTTTGTGATTGTTTCCTTTGTTACTTTCTGGATATTTTAGAAAAGGATTTACAACCCTATTGTCTGTCCTTTCATCTCTGTGTAGAAAAATGTTTTACTTCTTTCTGCCATTTGGCATTTTATTTGTCCTTTGAAAAGTCTTGAACACAAGTGACAACACCTTTGAGATTTCACAAGATCTCACATCTCTGGGAATGATGTTCAACAGACTCATCTACGTTACAAACCTCTAATTCACCTGAACATTTTCTAAATCCTTTTTCCTTAATTCAGGTTGGCTTATTTCGAGTATTTGTTCTATTAGACACCAGTAGTAACCTCATTAGTGAAGGCCAGAGAAGAACAACATTAAACACATCAGCCTTCCCTCTCCTGTTATCCATGAGCAGAAGTCACATTTGACACTCCCACACTCTGGCAGTGCCTAATACTTTGTGATTAATCATTTTCTACTAACATGCTTTTGGAGCAAATGTGTTGTTTACTTCAATATGGTTCCTAATTCCATTCTGTGGTTTGATCTTCCAAAGGTTGACCTTGAAATTACAGAACCAGCAAAGGAGAAAGGGATGATTCACTGTTCCTCCTTTACCTTTCTCTCTTGATAACTTTCTTTCACATGTAAACAGTGAATAACATTTTAGCAGTGAGATCTCCAATCCTTTTGGCTTAGAGGGCTATACTCATCTCCTGAAAAAGTTTTTATACTTTTGCTCTGCTGAACTATATTGATATTTGGTAACCATTTATTTGTAGAGAGCAGTGACGCTCTGCACCAGGGAGGTGTCAGGTCCCTTATGAGTTAACACATCTCAAGAAATGCTGAGCCACTTGGCCAGACTCAACACTGATGAAGAAAATTTTTGAAGATACTTATTTAAATTAGCTTTTTTGTTGAAAAGAGAGAATTAGTTCTGAGTTTATATTATCCGTTGCCTGCAGCGTCACTCTTGACACCCATTCTTTTGTAGCATGTTGTTGCTTCAGGCACAACCATTGTGTCTAACAAATTATCCCAGTTCCCTGAGCCCTCTATTTATCACAGATCTCCTCTGTCTGAGAACTAGAATTAGGTTTCTAGTGCCAACCTGACATAGTCTAGCAGCAATGCAGATACATCTGATATCCATTTTGCACCTTCCCTATTAGCCTGCATTGACCACAAAGGCGCACTCTTCATAAAATCCTGGTAAAGTCCACTCGGGACTTACACATGTGGCACCACAGCTGGTCATTACCCCAATTATCTGCATGACCCTATGCTCACTCACACTCCTCTAGTGGTCCTCTCTAGAAACCTTTGGTCTGCAGACAGTCTATGAAAGTCTGTTCCTTTCATGCTATTATTCCTCTCGAGCATCAGAAGCTATGTATGCCTTTTTAAAAGTAAAGATTTTTATTCCAAACCTCCACACTTGACTCTGTTTAGCCATTTTCTGTACAAATCCTGGGAGGCTGAGCACAACACACAGCCCATGGTGCAGTGTAGGTGGGAATGTTGAATTGGAAATGATCTGCAACACAGGGTGAGACATGGAACCTTCTGCAACAGTGGCTGGAGGAGACAGACGAACAGCCTGTTACGAACTTGTTCCCAGAATGGCTCAAATTAGTACAGAGCTAATGAGGTACCATCCCTGTGATACACTCCCAATAGTATTCATGACAAATATGAGTAGATGAAGTACATTTATAATACAACATTTAATTTACAGCAGTACGTCTTTGCAGACTGCACAATGACTCTTAAGGTGTATTTGCTTGGAGGCATAGATAAGGACAGATTTTACCCTGAACATTCTTTCTCTTAGTGCATTATAACACAAAGCTTTTCACAATTTACCTGTATCACCAGATCCCATTGTCAAAGCTTTAAATTTCAGAATAGCTGGAAGTATTCATTAAGCTTATTAATATTCAGAAACAATGGGATTGTTAATTCAACTGCTCTGTTGGAGGTCACAGTTACTTACAATTTCTGTTTATATTAAGACAACCACCAACTTCAACCTTCCAGTTTCATTAACACTTAATGATTAATGACATTTCTTACAGGAATGAGCAACCATTTAAAATGTATGTTGCCAATGTATTACTGTTTCTTGCTCACAGAGCTCCAATTTTCTAATTTAGAAACAAAGTCCCACAAATTAAGCAAGCAATCACGCAGCATTGAGAGCAGAGTCAATCTCAAAACCAAATTACACTCCCCCCCCACATATACAATAAAGTCTTGCAAAACTTATTAAGATATATATGTATTTGTGCATAGGCAGATGCTAGCATTTTATTATGAAATAAGAAGGGAAAAAATTACAAAAATTCCTTCAGATATTATTCAAATATTTCCATCTATTTAGTACCTGTATAATTGTTGGGTTGTAGTATTAACTCTGTCTTTAACTCATCAACATGTCTGGCTGTTTATCTTACTCATTTTCTTGAGTCCCTGAATGATTTACACATGTAGTTGTTGTTTTGTGAAATCAAGATTTTACATCCAACTTCATAGAATTTTTTGCAGTTGACCTAAAACTCCCCACCCTTCACAGTCTCAAACTTAACATTTTAAAAGAATTACCACTTTTTAGAAGAGTATGATGTGTACAGTACAGAAAGCTTTTTCAGATAAGTTTTCTAAAGATATAACCATGACATGCATCAAAGGTTCAAACAGGCCGTTGATGGGATGCTCCATACAGCAATGTTGTGTTAAACCATCTTCTTCCATTTTCTCAGTCTCAAATTTTTAAAAATTGCCAGAAGTTTGAAAAGTATCCACTCAAAACTACCAAAAAATCAATGCATCAAAGATCTTGAACAACATTAGTTACATTAAATACCACATTTATTTTTTCTGCACATTGACAGTTGCAGAAAAGTCCTACTCCTGGTAATGCAGATACACTGCTGACTTGTTCAGACCCAGCCACAGGAGTAGCAGATACTTGTACATCAAACCCACACATTTCTTAATCAGCAGACAGCTATTCTTTCAGGTAATACTGGTACCAGCCTTTCTGAGTCATCTCAACACTATTGACATGCCATTCCCGCTGCCTAGAGCACAGTATAAGAAAGATGCTGGTACCTAATGAAACGGATCCATCCATTGCAAGGCTGAACCTCACAGAATGCTAAAATGGCAACACTTTCCACTTGGTTTCAGCTTGGGAAAGATAAGGTAATATGGTGTCATTGTCAGGAAAAAAAGACAACGGTTTGGCTTTGTTTTCCTTATTTTCAAATTTAACTTGAAGTTGTTAAAAGAATGGAAATTAATACTTTATTATCTTGACAAGGTGTAATATCTCTTATAAAAATGTTTTTCTTTTCAGTATCATTATGTCATCATAGAATCATAATAATTGAATTATAAAATGGCCTGGGTTAGAAGGGACCTTAAAAATCATCCAGCTCCAACCGCCTGCCATAAGCAAGGACACCTTCCACCAGATCAAATTGCTCAGAATCCCATCCAACCTGGCCTTGAATATTTATGGGGATCAAGCTGCCACAGCTTCTCCAGGTATGCCAGGGCCTCACCACTCTCACAGTAAAGAACTTTCTTGTAATATATAATCTAAATCAGCTCTCTGTAGAATAGGTCTGTACCAGTTTGGAGCCATTCCCTCTTGTCATGTCACTCCAAGCCCTTTTAATCTCCCTCCATCTTTCATGTGGGCCCCCATGAGGTACTGGAAGGCCACAATTGGGTGTGTCCAAAGCTCCTCTTCTCCAGGCTGGACAATCCCACTTCTCTCAGCCTTCCCTCACAGCAGAGAGGCTCCATCACTCTGATCAATTTGGTGTCTCCTTTCTCCTCACTCCAACTCTTCAGGTAATACTGGTACCAGCCTTTCTGAGTCATCCCAACACTATTGACATGCCATTCCCGCTGCCTAGAGTGGGCCCCCATGAGGTACCGGAAGGCCACAATTGGGTGTGTCCAAAGCTCCTCTTCTCCAGGCTGGACAATCCCACTTCTCTCAGCCTTCCCTCACAGCAGAGAGGCTCCATCACTCTGATCAATTTGGTGTCTCCTTTCTCCTCACTCCAACTCTTCAGGTAATACTGGTACCAGCCTTTCTGAGTCATCCCAACACTATTGACATGCCATTCCCGCTGCCTAGAGTGGGCCCCCATGAGGTACCGGAAGGCCACAATTGGGTGTGTCCAAAGCTCCTCTTCTCCAGGCTGGACAATCCCACTTCTCTCAGCCTTCCCTCACAGCAGAGAGGCTCCATCACTCTGATCAATTTGGTGTCTCCTTTCTCCTCACTCCAACTCTTCAGGTAATACTGGTACCAGCCTTTCTGAGTCATCCCAACACTATTGACATGCCATTCCCGCTGCCTAGAGTGGGCCCCCATGAGGTACCGGAAGGCCACAATTGGGTGTGTCCAAAGCTCCTCTTCTCCAGGCTGGACAATCCCACTTCTCTCAGCCTTCCCTCACAGCAGAGAGGCTCCATCACTCTGATCAATTTGGTGTCTCCTTTCTCCTCACTCCAACTCTTCAGGTAATACTGGTACCAGCCTTTCTGAGTCATCCCAACACTATTGACATGCCATTCCCGCTGCCTAGAGTGGGCCCCCATGAGGTACCGGAAGGCCACAATTGGGTGTGTCCAAAGCTCCTCTTCTCCAGGCTGGACAATCCCACTTCTCTCAGCCTTCCCTCACAGCAGAGAGGCTCCATCACTCTGATCAATTTGGTGTCTCCTTTCTCCTCACTCCAACTCTTCAGGTAATACTGGTACCAGCCTTTCTGAGTCATCCCAACACTATTGACATGCCATTCCCGCTGCCTAGAGTGGGCCCCCATGAGGTACCGGAAGGCCACAATTGGGTGTGTCCAAAGCTCCTCTTCTCCAGGCTGGACAATCCCACTTCTCTCAGCCTTCCCTCACAGCAGAGAGGCTCCATCACTCTGATCAATTTGGTGTCTCCTTTCTCCTCACTCCAACTCTTCAGGTAATACTGGTACCAGCCTTTCTGAGTCATCCCAACACTATTGACATGCCATTCCCGCTGCCTAGAGTGGGCCCCCATGAGGTACCGGAAGGCCACAATTGGGTGTGTCCAAAGCTCCTCTTCTCCAGGCTGGACAATCCCACTTCTCTCAGCCTTCCCTCACAGCAGAGAGGCTCCATCACTCTGATCAATTTGGTGTCTCCTTTCTCCTCACTCCAACTCTTCAGGTAATACTGGTACCAGCCTTTCTGAGTCATCCCAACACTATTGACATGCCATTCCCGCTGCCTAGAGTGGGCCCCCATGAGGTACCGGAAGGCCACAATTGGGTGTGTCCAAAGCTCCTCTTCTCCAGGCTGGACAATCCCACTTCTCTCAGCCTTCCCTCACAGCAGAGAGGCTCCATCACTCTGATCAATTTGGTGTCTCCTTTCTCCTCACTCCAACTCTTCAGGTAATACTGGTACCAGCCTTTCTGAGTCATCCCAACACTATTGACATGCCATTCCCGCTGCCTAGAGTGGGCCCCCATGAGGTACCGGAAGGCCACAATTGGGTGTGTCCAAAGCTCCTCAAATGATATACTAATTTTTTTTTTCTTTTTTAAGGCAAAGTAGAGATTTATGAAAAATAAAATTTATTGTGTTCAGACCCAGCCACAGGAGTGAATAGGTCTGTACCAGTTTGGAGCCATTCCCTCTTGTCATGTCACTCCAAGCCCTTTTAATCTCCCTCCATCTTTCATGTGGGCCCCCATGAGGTACTGGAAGGCCACAATTGGGTGTGTCCAAAGCTCCTCTTCTCCAGGCTGGACAATCCCAATTCTCTCAGCCTTCCCTCACAGCAGAGGTGCTCCATCACTCTGATCAATTTGGTGTCTCCTTTCTCCTCACTCCAACTCTTCCATGTCCTTCCTGTGCTGGGACTGCAGAGCATGACAGAATGCTTTGTTGGAGCTCAGAAGACATGAAATGAACTTTGTGTTTATTACTGATAAATCTAGTTAGAGGATACTGTTATCACGATAATACCAACTGCAGTTTGAGCTACTGTACTTGCAATAAAATCTGCAGCCTTTAGCCTTTAATCCAGCTCCTGTGTGTGGCAATTTACACTTCTGCATTATGCCAGTGAAATATCTACTAAGAGCCCTCTGTACACAGTAACTGCTTACGCACATTAAAAATAAGGCTCTACTAAAACAACTCAACAACCAAAACTTTTACACACCTACTGCTTAATCAATACATCAGCATCAGAGAATACTGATGCTGTAAACAAGCAATTTGCCATTTTGTTAAGTGTCAAATGCCTTTGGCTACATGTTCTAAGGTATATTTTTCTGTCCATTTTACTTCTAAGTATTTGCTTAAATGACCTAAGGGAGGGCTTCTCTTCAAACATTTTTACAAAACTGAAATGATATACTAATTTTTTGTGGCTTAATAAAGGCAAAGTAGAGATTTATGAAAAATAAAATGTATTGTGTGTATGACAACAGCTACTCTTCAAGATTTTAGTATTCTAATGTATCACCCACAAGAAACACCTTGCCGGACAAAGTAATGTAACCATTAATGTTCACAGAAATTATGTGGTGCAGATTAAATATCTTAGGAATTTTACAGTTTGGTCATAAATGGAATTTGGAACATAGAGTCTATTTAGAAATTCAAGATTGCTTTGTGGTTTCTTTAAATATTTTCACCCAAGTACTCAATTTAAAATAAATTAAACCATAAAGCTCCACAGAAAAATAATGCAGTTTTGAATATCAGCAAATAAAAGTTGACTGTGTTCTATAAAACAACAATTGAACTCCTTGCTCTGGATGTATTCTCATTCAATAATTTTGTCATAAATCATTTCCTGCTACGTGTGCTTGGCAAAAGGCATTACTTTGCTCTAGCAGCTAGCAGCTGTACTTTTCATCCTTTTGAGTCATAGGAACTTCTGGACTTTATTTCAACAAACTGTGATAATGCAAACACATTTTATAGGTAAAATCTCTTCTGGAACAAACCAGTGGGAAAAGATGACTCATAGGGATGATATTTAATTAGTATTATCTATGGTAATAAGCTATTCCAAGACTAAGCTAACCATGACAAATAAAACAGCCCCTCAATCTTAACAAGACTTCAGGGTTTAGCTTTAAATTGTGGCTTATCACTGAAAGTTTTAGCAAATGCAAATACAGTGTTGCAAATATATCCTGAGCTGTCAATATAATTCACAGATTTAAATACAATGATTTATTTAATCCACTACTGCCTAGTAAATGGATAATATTATTTCTTAAATACTAGTTCTTACAGTAAAAATTTATTATTAAAATCTGCCTGTTCACTGGTTTGTACCTACAAACTAGGGCAACTGTAATTACCTAGATAGTAGGTAGGCGCAGGATTATTTACTGCTCTTCTGAAAAAGAAATGGCTGGAACGACTTTTCTGTCAAATACATTTTTAACATCTATATATAGACTAGAGAATTTTGCCATATTTAAAGTACACTAGAATCCAAGAAGTCCATATCTGTCTCTAAGAAAGGAAGGGAGGAAAATATTCCAGTCAAGATCAGCACAAAATTTGTATGCCATTTCATCACCAGGCCTGTAAGAAAGACCTAGTGGTGGGAGATATTTTCTATTGGTATTTACAAACTAAACTATATGTCAGCTGCATGCCACTGCTAAGGTTTTTGGGTGAAGGTGGGGGAACAGGTCTTTTACTTTCTACTGTCCATATTATCAAATCCACAGAATTATGTCCATTTTATGGTTATGATTGCATTATATAAACCACTTCATTCCTTTACATTACTGGATGAAAAGACGTAGAGAGTAAGCAAAGCTTTTAGAGTTAGAAAACCCAATTGTTTGCTAAGTAGCAAGTTCTTATCTCTAAAGGAAATTGTCTTGAGAGAAGCACAGATTTGTCAGCCTTCTTTTCACACTGCAACTATATCCAGCCAGAGTGGTACTCCAGACTACTTCTACAGTCAAGGAATAGACACATCTTCATCTATTCCTCCAACTTAAAAAAAAACAAAGAATGTCCAGACTGTGTAGCATTGACTGCCTGGATGTCTTAGGCTACTCAAGCCAAAAGAAACACCTCAATCCCTTTAATGTAATACCATGCTGAAGCATGTGAAAACATGCAAAACCAGTATACAAAATCTACCCCAAATCCATTTGCAGAATTAAGTCTGCATTCTCAAGGGCTTTGACTGTAAATTGTTAGAAGTAAATTGAGCTCAAGGAATTTCTGAAAAGAATCAGTCAGAAGCATATTAAAACATTGCAGAATGATTTATGGGTGGCAACTGTAATGATGTGATATATCATTTGTGAATATTATAATTTTTTTCATTAGCTTTTCAGAGTTAATTTCAACAAATGAATTCATATTTAAAGCTCACTGTACTGTACAAAATTGAACCCTACATCTATGAGGAATATTTGACAACAGTAAAAGAGTTTCGGGATTTAGTTGACATTTTATGTCTTAAGGTGAAAGAATTAAACAAATGGGAGTTATGCTTGTTTGACATTCTAGATACCCTTCAGTTTATATGCTAAAACTGTCTGAATTTTTCTGCAATAAAACTGTGCTGCTTTAAAGACTGCTCTCAGAACTGCCTAGTTCTGAGTGGCTTTAGAGCATAGGCACCATTTTGAATTGTGTGTGGCTGTGTTCTTGCTTACATTCTCTGATTTTAATTAGAAAAGAGTAATGGGAATATTTTCAGCTGAATACAAACTTCATTGACTATTTTGCTGAAATTAAAGTAGCTGATAAGCTCAAAATGTGATACAAAAATAAGGAACCTGGTATGATTATCTTAAGTAGCACAATCTTCACAGCACATTTACCTGAATCTTTTGCCCAACAAGGTAAATCCTTTCTAAAGAATATTAGAACTCATAGGAGCTTTTAGCAAAAACCAAAATTCAACTTATATTCATAGATAGATTTTACCTTTAATTTTCTGATAGATTTAAACTATGTCTTTCTACACTGGAAGACTACATGCTGATATGATACATTAATAGAAAACAGCAAAATAAATGCAGTAAATTTGAAAATATCTAGATTGAGCCCTTGAATCTGACACACTTCCCTTGTGTTGCAATAATATGTAAACACACATGTATTAAATAGATAATCATTTAATGTCTCCATGCGCCCACTTTCCAATAATAAAGCAGGAATAATTATTCCTCCTCTATTTGCCTGACTCATGGAGTAAGATTATACAATATTTGGAAAAAAAGAGATTTTTGAGAATTTGGTAAAATGGATACTCTGATCTAGTCTTAATATTAATTGCAGTTTAAATGACACACCACAAAATCCTAAGAACTTCAAATCTGTAGAAAGTGAATGCTAAGACAGCTTCCTGATTCTCTAAAGCATTTTTCCTAAGATTTTCTGAACTGAAAACTCTTATCACACTTGAAGAATGTTCATAGTATAGGGATTTCAATTACACAGAGATGCAGTGGACCCAAACACAGCCAAATTCAAAATCATTATTGAATAAATGCTTAAAATTATAATTTTTATTATATTATTATTATTTAAATTACAACCAAGAAGACTCAGGAAAATCTTGACCATGAAGGCTGCAACGAGAAAGCTCAATGTTGAGAAAATAAAGAGCACAGTGTTAACATAGCATGTAATGCATCCTGAGCTACCCATTTAAAAACCTTGGAAGAATTAGTGTGGCAAACAACTTACCTAAAGTGACAGGATGTCCTTTTGGTTGTTTTTCTGTGTGGGTTTATTGTATCTTTTTTCCTTTTTTAAAAGAGACATACTTTCATGGCAGGAGACTCCTCATTTAAACTGCAGTTGCCTACTCTAAATATATTGAGCTTGATGGGAACAAACACAAAGTCTGTGCTACCCTGGCACCATCAATCAAAATGTTGGGTAGTATCGCATCTTAAGCTTCTTGATTGAGAATTCTTTTCTTGCTTACTTACTGAGATGTGCTATGTGTGCTAATGCACGTGTGGATGAGGAAAAAGAGTGTGATAAACAATGATTTATTTTCTCTAAGATCAAAAAAATATCAAAAACTGTGACAAATTAGAGAGCTAGTGGGACTAAGAAACATTTTATTCAAAAATCAAAGGCCTGTTTACCCTATCTTCTATAATTTATCACTGTTTTCTCTCAAGAATTCACATCTTCACAAGACAACTTCATAGGTCTAGAAAATTTTTGTAAATTGGCCCATTGAAGCTGAAATCGTACTTATACCATATGTGAGGTTATTCCAGAATGAAGAGGAGAGCAAATGAAAAATGATTGAGTTGAAAACTTCTTTTTCCTTAAAGGAAATCAACTATCAGAAATACCTTTTACTTATATAACACTTTCATGCAAAACTATATAAGCAATAGGAATTCTTTATGTATTTGCAATAGTATTCTGGGGTGCATCAGGAACAGCATTGCCAGCAGGTCAGGGAGTGATCCTCTACCCAGCCCTGGTGAGGCACATCTGGAGTGCTGTGTCCAGTTCTGGGCTCCTCAGGACAAGAGAGACATGGAGGTACTGAAGTGGGTCCTGTGGATGTTGCAAAGATGGTGGAGGGATGGAGCATCTCTGTTATGAGGAAAGACTGAGGGAGCTGAGCCTGTTCAGCCTCAAGAGGAGACAACTGAGAGGGGAACTCATCCCTGTCTGTCAGTGTCTGCAGGGAGGGGTCAGAGCATGGACCAGGCTCTGCTCTGTGGTGCCCAGCAAAGAGACAAGAGGCAATGGGCAGGAACAGATGCACAGGAGGTTCCACCTGAACATGAGAAAGAGCTTCTTACCTGTGTAGTGATGGAGCACTTGAACAGATTGCCCAGAGATGGTGTGGAGTCTCCCTCACTGGAGATGTTCCAGAACCACCTGGATGCAATCCTGTGCCATGTGCTCTGGGATGACACTGCTTGAACAGGGACCTGGGACCAGATGGTCCACTTCCAGCCTGACCCATTATGTCATTCTGTGAATTTGGGTTTTATTTATACAGCTATCATATCACTCACTAGATACTTTTAATGTTATGGAAACTGAAAAAACATCAACATGATCAGATGGAGGGAAGTACAGTGTGAATGCAAGAGCTCAAGCTATTCCTTGAAGAGGAAAATCTAGCAAGAACTAAATTATCACTATTAAACATAAAATCTTATTCAATGCATTGAATAGATTTTTCCCCCACTCTAGTAGAAGACCACAGAGATTGAAAAATAGTAATAAAAAAGATAGAATTTCCTGGCCCCCAAAATTTGGGTGATTATATTGTGTCTGTCAGAATGCTGACTTGTACTGAGCTGGACAATATGACACCATTACTTCCCTGCCATGCAGATATTTGTTTTCATGAGTAAAAGACAGTTATTTGGGGTTTTGACTGAACTCCCATGAAACTCATGTTACCCATGCATCTTTTAAAGATGCAGTTCTGTAAGAAAGAAAAAAAAAAATCATAAACATTTTCCTGTTTCAAAGTGCAATATGGAAAGGCATAAAAGTTAGCTGTCTCTATCTTAAATTACAAAACCATAAAGAGTGTTGTCTCCTACAAAAAAGCTTGAAATTTTTGCTAATACTACCAGACTAATTTCCTTTAAATGATGGGTAAAAAATTGGCCAGACCCATAAAATATGTTTTTCTCTCAAAACAGCACAGTATTTGAGCAAGGACAATGACTACTATTGTACTGTGGGGGTGCAGAATTATTCAAATCAAATGTACCATTTTTAAGCTATTAGCCAAAAAATAAATCCAAGAAATAATAATGTGTAATTTCTGAAAAGACAGTGCAGAACTAATTAGCATGAAAAACTATATGCAGGTTCTTCCCTCATCACTTTACTCCACAGATAACATTGATTTTACAAAGCAACTTCTAAAGTAATGCATTTTTTTTAAAAGTAACTGAACCTTCTCTTGAGAACATTTTATTGTTATATGCTAAATTAAGTATGCATTTTGAATTTATAAGACATCAGAGACTACATCCACATATTTTCAGCCATCAAGCTTTCAAAATAATTCTATTTAAATTGAACTTTTCTTTAGATCACCTTGTTTTCCATGCTGCTGTTACTTTCCATGTTGCTGTATTATCAGACTGTAATTTTATAAACCTGTCCACACCCATTAACTGTGCACAGCTACAGAATTTTGAGTGACCAGGTTAGATTACAGGTGTGCATCAGTCCCACAGGACATGCTCAGAAGCTTTGAAGCACAACAAAATGTATCTTTGCCCATGGTTTGAGAACTAAATGAAAGTAAAATGGACTACCACTGAAAAGCTCTGGGAAGCCTAATTGGAGACAGTTTAATATCTGTAAAATTATTTACATCTACTCTCTTCAGAAATAAACTGGACATCACAGCATATTCTGATTTTTCATCTCTATGAACTTGTGGCCATGGACAGATTTTTTAATTTTTTCTAAAGTTTGTTAACAAAGTCTTCTCCTCTTTACCAATCAACTCATATTCTACACTGTTAACATCACATTCCTTAAATAATTTCATTTTTTTTCTGCCTGACTTCTGTTGATATAGAAACATAGACTCAAACACAGTGTTTCTACTTAATGTACGTACAACTATCCTAAAAATAAATAAAAACACACATCTTAATACAATTGAGAAAACAGCACACTGTGTATCTGCACTGGTTGCTTTTTAATTGTTGTGTGCAGGGAATATTCCTGCAGTATTACACAGCTATTATGCTTTGAACCATATTTCTAAGCTGTGTTACATTCCTGTTTTTCTCCAAAATCTTTTGGGGAAAACCTTAACATTATTTTTCTAGCATGCTCTAAAGTTTCTACTGCAGAGAGTAAGACAAAACCAAAGACATATTTATTATTTAAAGAACATTCATCCCAGATTATAATGGCAAAAGACATTGGTAGCCATGCTTAAATATCTGAAACAAGCCATTAGGACCTAAAAAGGAGTGCAAGCACACAAGAACATGAGTAGATTTTTCCCCAAATACAGAGTAGAAAAAAAAATGAACAACATTCAGAACATAAGACTTTTTCCCAGATACTGAATGACAGAACATACTGTTGCAGAGGAAAAATCTTCATTCTCTGCTATGCTGAAAACCTGAAATAAAAGATAATGCAGCTCCAAGATTCTGCCTAATGCCTATTAAAGCCCATGGACATGAGACAGCTCTGTAGCTTTTAGCACAGCTGATAAACTGCCTGACCTGTTTCAGGCCACACAACAGCCTGACAAAAAGGGAGAGTTTTTGTGGGAGAATTCTGCTTCCCTGCAGTACATAAGAAGCAACCCATAAAAAGGTAATCATGAAGACCAAGGTCAATGAAATATTCATTATAGCTTAAAAAGACATATTCAGTCATAAAAAAATCATTATATTACAATTCATTGGTTTTTATATTTGAAAAACAATACTTACAAGTTCTGTCATTGAAAACACAGAACAAACATGGCACTAATTACAGGCCTCAGTAATGCCCATGGGACACAATTTCAGATTTTCCCAAAGGCAAAAGGATAAGCGTATGCATCTTGGTAACACTATCCAAATTGATGTGGAAAGATTTCTACAATCTGACAGAAAAAATGTGAAAGTGTATTTTCAATTTAAATTACAAGAGCCAAAAAATTACTGTCTGGTTTATATCTCCCAAGGTAATTTTCTTTCAATTGACAGTAAAGGCAAACTTAAAGCAAATGTATTTACATCCAGCTCTTAGCTATGTACAGAATCTGAAATTAAAATACAGTGTAAAGAATTTTTTTGCTGACAAACACACAGAAAATAAATTGAGAGACTTTTATGTATGTGGATGTATTTTACCATAACCATTAGTGTTGTTTTCTAAAACTACCAGCATAGTTTTACCCCACTAGGTTTGCTTTGCTTTGCTATCAATAATCTACAGTACTCTAGCTTTCCTCTGGAAAATATTCACTCAGATCTGTATATTTTCACAATACTATAGAGTGGAAGATTTTTCTTGTTACTGACTATGTTAAAAAGGAAATTCAAGGTTCAACACCAGCTAAGCTCAGTGAAACAGTCAGACTGCTTAACGAGCTGTTGGAACAGCAGTTAAATCTCATCAGCTTCGACTCAGAATTCCCAGAAGCTCAAGGGAAAGTCTGAATTTCTCACACAGAGTCATAAAGTCAAAGGTCAGAAATTATTAAATTTAATCCTGGTGGTACACTAGTCTCTTACAAGAGGGAAAGCATATGTGTGGTTCTTAAGCAGGAATATTTCATGGAAACCTTGCATTGATTCACACATACCTTTGACATTGCTTTCTCTTAACAGGCTATTTTGTTTGTTATTGCATAAATACTCCATCAGTTCACCATCAGTTTGTTTATTCTAAATTTTTCTTCTTGAAACCCCCTTTAAGTTCATGTATTTTAAAATGAGGTTCAAGAACTCTGGAAGCAAAAGAAAAACCTTCCCAAAACACTTCCAGTTTTAAAAGGATATAAATTTCCATTATTTTATCTCATTTTAGCTTCATGTGCATAAATGCAGCCTGTGAGTTGCTTAATAAAGAATCTTGTGCAGCTGGAGTACAGTATGCTATACCTGCTTACAGCAATTATACCAGACAGGAGTTAGAGGAACACAGCGTGCTCAGAATTAGAAGCATTTTACTGTTCGAATATATGGAAAATAGCAAGTTATACATGATGCCATTCGGTTCAGCTCATTTTCAGCAGAGCTCTTGCACGTTACGGTAGAGTATGTTTGCATGCTTAACTAAGTACATTAACATTTTGGGTTAGATCAGGAACACAATTTTGAACCAAACATCTCTTATCACCTCTCACATGGCCTTGGTTTGCATTGCAGAATAGTCTCAGAGGACAAAATTGCATCCCTTTTGAATTAAGCAAACTGACACTGTACTTCAGAAGGACCTAAATCTTCAGCTGTTGTTGACAGGACCAGGGCAGAGCCACGCTGAGGTAAATCCTTTGAAACATGCATAAATACATAAATATGGAGATTTCAGGTCTTTAACCTCAAGCTGGTTTGTTATAAGTTCACTCCTGTTATACTACATTACTGGCTAATGCAGACACAAACTTTTCACAGTGGCAGCAGCCCTGGTATCCTCAGTGGAGATGCTGGCAGTGCCAGGACCCTGAGGGAACAGACTGGGTGGACATTGAGGCAACAACTGTGCATTTGCTGGCCAGCCCTTACAAATTAAAGAGAACCCCTATTCCTCTCTAACCTTAGGAACTTGTGCCTTGATTATGGTGAAGTGTCCTGACAGGTCCAGCTGCACCAAGAGAGCAGGTCACCTTCTCCCCTGTACAGACTGGTGTCTCATCTATCAGAAGTGGAGTCAGAGCAAAGGACAGGGACACGTGGATGCCATGTGTCACTGTGGGATTCTGCCTGTATGACCACTGGGATGGCATAAGGAAGAGGGGTGTTGCACCTATATGGGATTCTAGGTTGGAAATAAGTGAATTGGGAGGAAAAGCAGTGTCCAAAAAACATTCATTCAGGAAGGTTACTCCTCCAGGTGCAACAGAAGGTCTGAAGATATTTCCGCTTCTGATCCTGATGAAAGAACTTCAGATTTCAGGTAATCAGTGCTCTGATCAGTGACAGAGGGGCTCTGTCTCCAGCCAGGCAGAAGAAAGGGGCAGTGAGGCTTACTGGACTGTATGGAACAGATTTCCTGGCACATCACACCCATGGGAGAACAATGCTTTGGTGGACACTGGTGCACAGTGCAACATAATGCCATCAGTGTCCATGGGAGCAGATCCCAGCTGGACTTCTGGAGTAACAGGGGGTACCAGCTGGTGAAGTGACCCTAACAGGGAACAAGGGGCAGAAGTACCCTACAATACCGAAGTACCCAGATTCTCTGGGTATCCTTATAATTGACTACTTCAGAAGATGACACTGTGGGGACCTAAAAGTGTACCAGGGGTATATTTTGCTGTAGACACCATGAAGATTAACTAGCAGTTTACCTTGCCCACCTTCTCAGATGGTCCATCTACAGTGGGCTTGCTGCATGGCAAGGGACAGCAGGTGTCAGTTCTACCATGATGGTGTACCAGTGGAAATACTGAACCATCCAAGGGCCTCCACTTCCCCTCCATGAGCTTATTCACCAATGGAGAATGAAGAAGTCATCAGCATGACTTAATCACCCTTTAACCATCCCATAAAGGCACTGCAAAAGTCTGATGGAGAGTGCAGACTTCCAGTAAACTGTTGTGACCTGGACAAACAGCTCTGCACAGGGTGCAGCCATACTGGACACATCAGAACTCCAGTACAAACGGGAGCTGAAGGCAGGCAGGTGATGGGCCACATCTGATGTGATCAATGTTGTTTTCTCTATTCCTTTGGCAAACTGTGGGCCACAGTTTGCCTCCATACAGAGGGTTGTCCATTACCTGGAGTTGGCTGTCCCACAGAGGGAAGCACAGCCCTACCATTTGTCATGGATTGATATAGTCTACACTGGAACAAGGTGAAGCTGCCCAACCCCTGCACGGATGCCACAATAAGGTGGGACAATACAATGAAAGAAGTGTTTGATAAAGGGTTATTTGGACCTCACCTGGAGTGCTGCATTCAGCTCTGGGATCCTGGCACAAGAAGGACATGGACTTCTTGAAGCCAGCCCAGAGGAGGCCACCAAGTTGATGAGAGAGATAGAGCATCTATGCTATGAGGAAAGACTGGGAGAATTGAGATTGTTCAGCCTAGAAAAGAGAAGGCTTTGGAGTGACCTAATTGTGGGCTTCCAGTATGTGAAGGGAGCCCACAGGGAAGATGGAGAGAGACGATTTACAAGGGCCTGGAGTGATAGCATGAGGGGAATGGCTTCAAACTGACAGAGAGTAGGGTTAGACTAGATGTTAGGAAGAATTTCTTTTCTGTGTGGGTGGTAAGGCACATATACAGGTTTCCCAGAGAAGCTGTGGCTGTCCCATTGCTGGAAGTGTTCCTGGCTGGGTTGGATGGGGCTCTGAGCAGCCTGGTCTAGTGGAAGGTGTCTCTGCCCACAGCAGAGGGATTGGAACTAAATGGTCCTTGAGGTCCCTTCTAACCCAGGCTATTCTATGATTCTATGGTTAATATTTTCCCTTTAAGCTGACTTTTCCCAAAACAAAGCAAGGTCAAAGGACCTGCAGGAGGGGCTTAGCTTTAGGAAATGAAATTTCATAGAGCTATTACCACATCCTAATGCATGTGATTAATGCAGTAGCAGCCATGTTCCCACCAGCTAATAGAAAGAAAACACAGGCATGCTGTGTTTCTGGATAGTCCATATCCTTGCTGGCAGTCAGACTGGGAGTCCTCTCCATTGAGTAACACAGGAAGTATTTCAACCAGTTCCCTGAGCAGCAACAAAACTTTGAAGAGATCAAACATGAGACTGATTGTGCAGTAGCCCTTAGGCCAGCTGGACAGGACCAGAATGTAAGAAGCACAGCCAACACCACAGCCAGGAAATGTTGCTGCAGTCAGACCCTCTGCCAGACAGCACCTGGTGAGACCCAAGGTCAACCGCCAGAGTTTTAGAGCCAGGCCACAGAGGACTGGGGTCCCACAATTCTCTAACTGAAAAAGACATACTGGTAAAACACAAAGTGGTTCGAGTTGCCTCAGAAACAGTTATTACAACAGCACAGCTCTTCTTGGCACCAAAAATATCTGCTGTCCTGGATGACCAAATGAAGGATCCCTCTACATATCATGCAGCTGATACTACATGGATCAAATTCACATGAACATGCTGGAGTAAACATCACATGCTTTCTTGGGTGCAGACAGCTGTTGGATATTTAGAAACCTACTCTATAATGAGTACTGCCATCCAAAATACTTTGAACTTTGAGAAACACGTTTTATAATGACATAACACCCCAAAAAGAACTGAATTGGACAATATGACCCAATTATGAAACTACTTTTAGGCATTCAGGCCAAGAAACACATTCCTTAACTGAGAACATCACATTCCCTGCTCCCACATGCACCAGCCACCAGGAAGAGAGAACAAAGCAATGAATTATTAAAAATTATACTGAAAGCAACGGCTGCTGAGACATTTGACCACTGTGATGCACATTAACTAGAAGCCACACATCTAGGAAACACCAGAGGATTTTCTTGCCCAAATTAAAACCCTGCATACTGTGGAAGGAGCTACAGAGCCCATTGCACATAAAGGGAACTGGATCAGAAAGTGTGGGTTACACCTTCTTCGGGAAAATGCAAAGACCTTCAAAGGATAGATTTTTTTTCCCAAGGATACAAGTGCATTTACTGGTTAATGCAGGCAGATGGAGTAATCTGACATGTACCTCCAGGATACCTAACCTTAGAGGAAAAATAACCCCCAATTTGAGTTTCCATCATAGCTGTACTCCATTGGAAAACACCACATCAAGAGCCATCCAAACCAGTAAAAGACATGTCATGTAAGGAAGCTGCTAAGTGCAACACTGATTCAACCTGAGTTGGCTTCTGCACCAAACAATTCAACACACATCATCTCCCTCCTCTCAAATCACCACCACAACAGACAGACCCCAAGTAATTCCTTCCTTCCTTCCTTGGTTGTTTTTTGGTTTTTTTTCAAGACAGACTCCTTATATCTTCTTTCAGAGTTTGTCTGGACAGAGGATGCTGGAATAATTGTTCTTTATTCTGGAAATCCAGAATTTGGCCAAAGGGAAAGTGACACGTGTTTAAATACCTGTAATTTTGTGCATTTACCCTTAAGCACTAACTTACCTCCAAGTCTCATATATATTTACATCCATATATAATTTTCATGTAATCAAGCAGGCTTTGGTTCTTACAGCTCACATATTCCTTTCTGCATTTAACAAATGAGAAAAAAATCAGTCATATAAAGATCTGTATGAGACCAATATCACTGAAACGTAATTTAATCTTAAATTCCCTTGTAAACATCTGTTCCTAATAAAACATCCACCCTTTAAGCAATTGTAAGATTACCAGGGAACAAATAAACATCTTTAGATCATTTCGCCTCCCACTGGAGGTCTCTGGGACATATATTTCCTTCTCACTTTCTCATCTTTTCTACCCCCTCTGTCTCTTCCAAATTAGTTCTATGCTGAATGTATGCCTCAAAAAAGAGATGTTTGCCTGAAAACATGCCCTAACTTCAAAACTTAACCGAAGTTGTAACAGTTGTTCCTGTAAGCTCGCATCAGGCAACCCTGTAATTAATCATCTCTTTCCTTGAGGGCTGCTGTCACTCAGCATAAATCAGAGAATGTGTTTTCTTCTTGTTAAAGCAAACATTTATTTTCCTCCTTATTAAAAAAAAACAACATTTGGGATTCTTTTCTTTTTTCTTATGAAAGGAAACATTTAGACTCCCCATTAGTTTGGGAGTCCAAATAAAGGACTCTGAAGGAACCATATTTTCACCTTCATAGCTGAACCTCCCTCAACAACTTTTGTTTTGTTACACTGATATTTAAAGGTCTGTTTTTTAGTAAGTACATATTCCTGTGATAATATAGCTTGTTAGAAGATTGAAATTTTCACAGAGGAAAATTGTCATGGGATAGTAAATATTTGGAGGTTCTTCTGCTTTTTCTCAGAGCAAAAGCTGAAATATTTTTCCCCGACTGAGAAAGTTTTTTTCTCCCCATAAAGCTTTTGCACTGGTGCTTGAAACGTGACCCATTTTGTGCAAGGATGAAAGCTCCCTCAGTTTTGAGGGTAGTTATCATGGGCTGGGCCCCAAGCATTGAAAGGGCTACTGGATTTACCAACACCTCTCCAAGCTGACTGGGAGAAAATTAGTTTGGTTACCTATAAACAATTCTCTTTCCTTCAAGCAGTTTGTACCTTATTCCTTCAGGAGCTCTGCTGACTTTTACTGTGTAATTGGTTCTGACTTGAATAGAGCACAGACATGTACAGACTAAACTTTAGCCAAATTAAAGTAGACTAATCCATTCTCCTGGAGATGCAGCAGCAGTTGCAGTTTCACATGTGGTAAGATTTTTCCAATAGAGTTTTAAAGAAGAATCAGTTAACACAAAAAGTGTAACATACAAAATTGAAAAGAATTTATTAAAGCCAAAATAAACTGATGCCAAGGGAAGCCTAAAAGAGCCTGGGTCAAATAGGAATGATAACCCCATCACATTATCCCACGGAAATGTCCAACATACTTAGTCTGTTAGTCTTTGATAGCACACCGACATCCTGTTCCAATAGTAAGGGGAAATGAAATTGCTTGGGAGTCTCACCCTAAACTTCAGTTTCCCACATCTTACATCCATCTCACAGTTGTCCTGCTGAGGACACATCTCAACATACAAGTTTGTCACAGACTGAAGTGTCACAAGTGCACTGACAAGATTATGTGGAGAAACGAGCACACACTGATGGTTTTAGGCCAGGGTTGTAAGTCACAGGCCTGAGAAGCCTTACATGCTCACTCAGCAGCACATCTGGAGAAAAGGAGGCTCAGGGGGATCTTATTGCTCTCTCCAACTGCCTGAAAGGAGGGTGTAACCAGGTGGTGGTTGGTCTCTTCTCCCAGGCAGCCAGGGGCAAGACGAGAGGAAATGGCTTCAGGCTGCAGCAGCGGATGTTCAGGTTGGGCATCAGGAAGAATTTCTTCGTGGTTGTGAAGCCTTGGAATGGCTTTCTCAGAGAGGTAGTGGAGTGACCATCCCAGGAGATGTTCAAGAAATGACTGGACATGGCACTCAGCGCACTGGTCAGGTTGGCAAGGTGGTGATTGGTCACAGGTGGAACTCGATGATTTTGGAGGTCTTTTCTATGATTCTGTCACACATTATTCTGTCTCAAAGAAGGAACTTCCAGCATTTTTTAGAATTTTTACTCCTGAGAAGATCATAATGCTTAAGAAAAGACATGTTAACAGACTAGGAAGACAAAGCAGAGAAAACTGTGTGTTTTCAGTGCAGGATTTGGAGCTTCATGGTCAAGGAAAGGGACTGCATGACATGGCAGCTACAACTAAAAATAACCTGTGGAAAATTCCTTCCTACTGGTCGGTAGCTCTCAGAGTAAACATGAGAGTAGGCAAAAAATTGTGTGGACACTAAATATCCAGTATTACCTCAAAATACAGACGTTTGGCTTCTGATATTGAACAAACAATAAAAATAAGTAAAGTCTTGAAAAAATAATTATTCCAAATTTTTACAGTAACCATTAAGAACAAATTCAGTAGTACATATGGTTTACAGTCCCTATTATATAACAAAGATTAATCAGCAAGCTCTGTTCATCATAAAATGACTTCTTATTCTCTATTTCATGTTTATTTTTCCAGATGATCAGAAAACATTAAATGCAGATAATTCAAATTTGCTTCCAAGGATTTTAAATTCTCACCAATAGCCTTGATCAGTCCTCCTCAGTTATAAAAATCACATTTTAGACTTATAATTTTGTAAGAAAAAACACAGTAAGTAGCACAGAAAATTTCAGTCTAATAATTCATTCTTAAATTACCATGTTTTACTAAACAAAGATCTATTGACAGTAACATACCATTTATTTGCTATAACCAAGAAAAAACAGATCATTAAAACAAGAATTCCTGGGGCAAGATATTAACAAAAGATTTTGTGACTCTTTTGAAGAAATATCTCTTCTTCTAGTATCAACAGTTACATTAACATATGTTCAACTTCAATCCAAGTAATTGCAGCATAAACAACAAAACCACTTGCATCAGACCTTCATACATAGTTATGTATTTAATTGTATAAATAACTAAACCAGGACTGTTAAAATTCTATTATCTATTTCTGGTTTGAGTTAGTTGAAGTCTATATTTGTTTGTTTTTACTGTGTTTTGATTTTTTTTGCAAGAGTTCTACTTTTATTTTATCACTAAAAAGCACCTGGTTTCCCCAGGGATTAGCTTTACTACCCAAACACCAATCAGAGAAGACCCGAGCAACTGCACAAACTTCTCCCCCTTTCTCCAGCACAGAAAAGCACATGGCAGAGTTTATGAAAAGCCCAGATCTTTCCACAGATTGAACTATTTCAGATGAATTGCCCTCCTCAACCAGTTTAGTTGTACCTCAAATATTGTTGCACAACAAAAAGCTGCTGCATGCTTGGTCACTGAATACATTTGAGTCACTGTGGATAAAGGCCAAACATACTATTCTGAAACTAAAGTGCACCTGTCCGAGTGCCTTGTCACAGTAACTTTGCTCTTATCCACAGAGGCTGTCACAGATTTCCTAAGGAAGTGACAATTACGCTGCCTGGAGCAGCCACCAGTGGCATCTCAACAACAGCGGTCCTGCTGCAGCCACTGGTGATCAAATGTCATGATAACAGCAACAGGGGAAGCAAGGAAAAACAGCAAGGGTCCACTGCAGGCTGTAAAGGTTCTTAAAAGAAGTGCAAATACTATCAATCATTAAAAATATTTTCAATTAAGGGAATATATTCTCCATAAAATATAACTAACTATTCTACAATGTTCTATTAATCAAATAATTATAGAATGGTGTGGGTTTGAAGAGACCTCAAAGATCAACTAGTTCCAGTTCCCCTGCCATGAGCAGGGACACCTTCCACTGGATCAGGTTGCCCAGAGCCCCATCCAACCTGGACTTGAACTTTTCCAGGGATGGGGCAGCCACAACTTCTCTGGGCAACCTGTGCCAGGCTCTTGCTACTCTCACAAGAAATAACTTTTCCCTAATACCTGATCTAAGCTTTCTTTCTGTCAGTTTGAAGCCATGCCCTCATAAATAGTCTCTCTCCATCTTTCCTATGGGCTCCCTTCAGGTACTGGAAGGCCACAATTAGGTCACCCCAAAGCCTTCTACTTTCCAGGCTGAACAGTCCCAACTCTCCCAGCCTTTCCTCCCAGCAGAGCTGCTCCATCCCTCTGATCACCTTGGAGCCTCCTCTGGGCTGGCTCCAACAGGTCCCTGTCCTTGCTGTGCTGGGACCCCAGAGCTGCTGCAGCACTGCAGGTGGGGTCTCAGCAGAGCAGGGCAGAGGGGCAGAATCCCCTCCCTGCCCTGCTGCCCACGGGGCTTTGGGTGCAGCCCAGCACACGGGGGGTTCTGGGCTCCCAGTTTACATTCCTGGCTGATATTCAGCCTCTCGTGTTTTATTTTATGGACTTTATGTCAGGAATAATAAAATTTATATATCACGAAAGATCACTAATAGATATGTAATATACATTTTCAGTGAATCAAAGCAACTATTCTATTTTCAAATCTCTGACTGAGATGTGTTGGGAGAGTTTGCATGAGTAGAAAGCTGTGATGAACAAACCTCAGCTAAGCAGGAGAGAAAGGCTAAGGAGAGCAGGAAGTGGAGCTGCCCTCTGTGCACAAGAGCAATACAGATTCAGGGAGATATTCTATAAGTTGGGAGGCAGTCTTGTGGAGAGTTCATGGGTTAGGATCATGTAAGAGGCCATTAAGGGTGACATTCTGGTGAAGGTCTGTCAGAGACTCCCTGATCAAGGTGAGGTAGCAGGTAAAACCTGTAAAGACCTTGAGGACATCTCAGTGCCTCAGACCCTTGTTCACACGAGCAGCTTTGACCTCCCTGATATTTGCTGGGAGTGAAACAAGACAGGACACAAGAAATCACAAAGGAGGATGTCAGGGGATAACTGCCACATCCCAGGGACACAGGGACTGGATGAAAATCCCAAAGATGATACAAATCTGGATCTGCTACTGACCAAACAAGAAAGAAACTAGTAGGGGATGTGGCAAGCAGTGGTAATCTTGGTAGTGCCTTAGCAACCCATGGCTGAAGGCACAGAGCAGCGCACAGAACCTTGACTTCAAGAGAACAGACATCACTTTGCTGAGACAGTGGGGAAGTGGGATCCATGTGCAGCTTCAAACAGCAAAAGAACTCAAGAAACAGACTAATCTTTGAAGATCTCCAAGCACTAGGAACAGTTCATCCTCATGCTGGAGAAAACGAGGAGAAAATTTAGGAGACCAATACGGCTAAAGCAGGAAATTAATGACAGATAGGTGGTGTAAAAAAAAAACCCAAAACAACAGTGCAGATGGAATTCAGGAATTCCACTCAGACATTTAGTGAACTTGTTAGCAAAATTAAAACTCTTCTGCAGCTGAGACTTGCAATGCACATTAAGGGCCACAAGAAGTGCTACAGAAGTAGCAACATTCAAGCATTTTAGAAATCACCACTGTCCTCGCTAGGCAATAGTGGCGATTTCTCCCTGTGGTGATCAGGGAAGATCCTGATCTAGTGATATAAAGCCAAATGATAGTGGTACAAATAATTCAGCTTCTAAACAGTTATATTTGGTGCAGTGAGGGCAAAATCTCCAAAGTCATTGAAGGAAATCTGGCCTTTCACAGATGTTGGAATGCAAGAACACATAAGACTGACTAAACCAGTGAAATAATTATTATTTTAGGAGTTGTATCTTCTGTTTACCATAGTGGTAACTGAGGAAATCAAGACAAGAAAAGAAATGCTAATACAGTGTTTTCAAATTCCTAAGGCATTTAATGAGATTTTTTGCAATTTGAAGAAAAAGCTCTGAGTCTCGAACTAGTCTTCAGTATCTAATTTCAATTTAAACACGAGCCACTTATGTATCAGTAATACAATGAAAAATGGAAGAGACAAACTGCTATTAACGGAATGTACAGACCTAGAACAATAATGACAAATTAATCAGTCTCTTCTACTGTGCATTCTGCTATACATACTGTACACAGACTATACATTACCAGATTCAGAACTGAAGAATCTCACGTGGTTTCTATAAATGAAATGTTAATATTTAGAAAAAGACACTAAACTTAAATGTAAGTGTGCATTTAAGTTCATGGTATTCACCTTTCAGGGTATGAACTAAGAATTGCAACTTTAAAGGAAAATTATTGATAGAAATACTTTCAGTGCTATTTTGCAAATGGAAGTTTTAAGGTAAATTTTACGGAACAGCAAAGAGGCAGAAGTTGACTGTAAAACATCTCACTGTAGGGTATTTAAACATTTCAAGCAAGAAAGTTTCTCTGTTTCCCAGAGCTAAATGTAGAAGGCTGACTTTTAGAAAGGTTAATAACACCCAATGGCATGCCTTTATCTTTATATATAAAATATGAGGATGACCAATTGTGATGGAAAGAACAAATATCAGCAGCCATCCTTTAAGGACACAGACCCTTCAGGACTCTCCCACCACTGTGATGAGATCTGCTTTTAAATCTGTCTCAAAAGAAAGCTGACAAGGTGCACATGTGCCAGTGTGTGCTACAAACCCTGGCAGAGGCACTGATTGTTAAGAGAAGCTGCTGACAAATTAATCTCATTTGATAACTGTAGGTTTTTGAGGTGATGGAGCTTGTACTTTCCTGCACTAATCACCTTAAAGGTCTCAAGATACTTACTTATATTCTTAAGTTCATGTTTTTGCAAGAATTATTTTTCCACTACCCAACATCCTTCTACGTATCTTCTGAAACCTTTAAGTAAATGAGCTTTTATGTATTTCATATTAAAATGTTACATTTTATCACAAATCACAGCCCACAGTAGTTCCACAGTAGATAACAATATAAAAGGCATCAGACATTTCACCAAGTTTCCTTTTAACTTCACTCTCCTCATTTAATCTTCTACTCTGCTAAACAAGGGAATGGAGATAAATTTGGGTAAGCAAATAGTGCAGAACGTAGCACTTTATTCATACACTATCTGTTTTAATAAATCTTAGAATGTAAAACACAGGCTAAATGACAGCAGAAAAAACCATTAGATAAATTATTCTCTATTTCCACAAAACAGTCTTGCTTATACTCTAGTGTGGTAAGTCAAAACACCTCCAGCTTATATCTGTTATATATAAACTGTAAGAGTAGTACAAGTAGCAATAATTACTCCTACAACAGCATGGGTATATTTCCTCCTAAAAATTCCCTGGATTCTAGATTTGGTCAAAATACCTCTCTAAAGCAAGGATAGCCCTGACCCAGCATTTGAATATTACCCGACACGTTCATATCATCAACAGGCCATGTACCATGTATTTCAGAGAATGGAAGGATGACAATATCTTTGAACTGATAATCAGGCTGAAGACTGGGCCTGCCTGGATCTCACACTTGTGACAGGTTTGTATAAAAGAATTTATAGCCAAGGGTGACAATGAATTCCACCCACAAGGAAAAAATAGCAAATAAATTCTTCTTAACTACTGCCAACTTGGAAGCATTTAACTTGGCCTTACTTTATCAGAGGAAAAGTAGGTATATTAAACAAAATGTAATGCAAACAAGCTCTGCAATTAGTTGGTTTATTTGTCCTCCTCTACTGGCTATACGTGCAAGACTACAGCCTAGTTCAAAGTGCCCTAACTCTCATTATTATATCCTTTTTTAAAATGGGGAAGAGGGTCTCTCAAAGCTCAGCTACTCATTAAACAGAAGTTCTTATGGGCTCTGGCTCTCCCCCTTGACAAATTTCTCTTCCAAAAACCTGGAGCAGGACTACTGACTCAGAGCAGCACTCATCCATGTCTTTTATAAACTGAAATAAAAGGAAAGCTGGAAGGCTGTGTCTGTATCTTTCTAATTTGGTGTCATAATTCTTTCTACTTGTACCTTTGCTACTGCCACTTCCTGATGTGCACCCTTTCCTTACTTTGGAAAATGGTCCCTCTGTCAATATTATCACTACTGGAGAAACAAAGAGCACTGACAAACAAATAAAAAATTAACACCGTGTCTCTGATTACACTGCATTTTTAAGTTTTGTGATTAAAATTACTATTTTACCACAGTTTTAAAAGAGTGTAGCATCTTGTTAAATACTTTGAAAAGAAAAAATGCTCTTCTATTTGTAGTAGATAATAACCAATTAGAAAATCTGTGTTCTCAGAGTGGATATATTTTTTTTTTTAATGTGATGTGATTTCAGGTTCCAATTTCTTAGTTGACATAATACTTCATTATCTCCCGAGAGTGTTGAGCAGACACGTTATAAAAAGCAGAACCACTACAGATTTTTAACAAATATTTCTTTCTGAAAAGGTAGACCATAGCCATTATTGCTGGCTCTGCTATCAATGTGCTCTGTCACTTTCTTACACAATTTTTAAAGTCTTGTTTCCTCACTTTCCAATTTGCAAAAATTAGTCTTGCAGTATTTAGCTGCTTCATATCGTGGTGTGAAAGTTAGTGTTTGGCAAGCTATTATTTATTTTTGTTGTGCCCCTTTACAGCCTAGTGTGCAGAAGAACTTGTCAGGAACATTTATTCCCTCACCATTGCTATTTACCATAGGGAAAATATATTATTGGCAAGCACAGATGTCATTCTGAGGCACAGGTGATACGAAAATTTAGTGGCAATCATTAGAACTGTCATAGGACACAAAATATCTTCCTATCAATTCATTAAATGCCACAGAATTACTCTGAAATATTATGCACTTACCAAACAAATTTGATCAGTCAAATCTCAATTTCTCAATAATTTTTATGCAGAGATGTCCTTGTCATGTAGGATTTGCTGCAAGACAGCAATGGAGGCAAGCATCCTTAAGTACACACAAATTTCTCATCTGAAACCACATGCAAGAAATGCTTACATTTCTGACAATATCTGTGCATCCTCATTTTTCAGCTGAGAAAGACAAGGTCTTAAGGAAGGAAATTTGCAGGAAAGTTCTTCAGGTCTGAGCTACTCCCAGCAATTCCCAGATATCAATCCTCTTCACTGCAGAACTATTTCCTTGCAAAGGTTGAAAACAAGTCAATTTCAAAGTAACCATATCATTTGCTTTTTCTTCTTCAGTAAAGGTGCACCACTACCTGGTGGGCTTGGGTTTTTGTTTTTTTTATTTAATTGTGTTTAAGACTAAAATTAAATATATTTAAATGGAATATTTTTTTTTTCTATTTTCTTCTATGACCAAAAATAGGAATTGCACATGCAATGCAAAGGAAGCTCCATTTCCAGTCTTATTTCTAGCCTATGACATTTCCTCAATTACTATTTTAATTAAATATGACTTAAGCCATATTTACTCTCAAAAAGTGCTCAAGTTGGGCATTCAAATAAATGAAATACTATGAAATGTTGGGTTACTCATGATGTTAACCTCATTCAAATGAGGTTAATGTAGTTATAAATAGATTTAACTTTCTTTAACCAATGACAAACTAAAAATGGAACACTAAGAACTCCCACCACTAATTTACTAAACCAATTTCCATTTTCTAATGAATTTAATGTGATATAAATGCTATATCTTGCCCTCAGTTAAACTAAACTGTATTTCTCTTAACTAATTTTAAATTCAATTATATGTTTTCTTATTATCAGGTGAATGCAGTTATGTTTACCTTTTATCTAATCATTAATCTCCTATGTAAACTACGCACAGTGAGTCAGTTCTCTGAAATGGTGAAGTGTGATGAAGGAGGTTTATTATTCACAGCCTCACATAGAAAGAAGAGAAACCTGTTAATTCTGATCAACAAGTACTAGAAAAGGGAAAAGACTCCTGCAATCAAGAGAAAAGGTTCACAATGAAATCCATGTATGTTTTCTAAATACAATGATAAATACTTCAGTTCAATAATAATTTACACTAAAACACTGGCTGGCACTAACAACAAAACAGATGGAGTTCTGCTACAGAGCCAGGGATGCAGATTGCCAGAGGCAGACCACAAATGCAAGACCTGTTCCTAAAAGTAAATTTCCCAAGTAGATACTTTCTAATATGGAATACACTGGATAGTCAATGTTCAATGGGTTATTCCCATTGCATTCTTCTTGTGCAGCATCAGTAGTTTTGGTCTTTACTGTTTATTTCTTAATTTTTACAGATTTTCCTGTGTCCAGTGCTATAAATATCTGTTCCTGTTTATAGTGTGAGATGGTTAAGTGCCGCAAAGCAAATAATGAAATAAACATCTATTGTATGTGATTAAAAACCTTGTTTGGAAAAACTTCAGAAGATTTTTGGAAGTGGGGTAATCCTTAGATGTACAAATAAATAGTTACTAATCATGAAGCTTCAATATAAGGATATAAAGATGTTCTCTTTTCTCCTTAAACTTATGTAGATGAGCTTGGTGCTGTGACAACTCCCCTGCTTGTACAAGGCTTGCCTTCACATTTTGAGCTGGCCCCAAGATGCCACTTGCAGCACTCCAAGTGGCAGGGTCAGATGTCTTAATTATTAATTCCATTAAATCCTATCAAGTTCATTCAAGAGAACTGGATCCTTGCCAGTAATGCAATCCGCAACTTCAGTCCCATAAGTTCCCAAAGTAAAAGCAGACTTGGACTGAGCCTACATCATCAATCAAAAGACATTATTTTTCATTTTGAAATCATTATAGCCCTTACTTTTAAAGGCCAAATCTGAGACTATGACAATTGAATTAGGAGTAAGCTGGCTGAAAATACTATTGATTCTGCCACTACATGCATGAACCAAAAAAATCCAAACCCTTTCACAGGTCTAAAGTTTTTTTTAAAAAGCTACTATAATTGAATATTTCTATTAAAAACTATAAATTGCAAATTGAAGAAAAATATAGCCACAGGTGTATCTATTTAACTGAAATGACAGAAATCCTCCTTTTCAGAATTTTGTATATTAATCCCAGAGTTGAGATGTCAAATTGCTACATAAAAGAAGACAGTCTTAAATTCACTGCAAAGACTAAATCATTCATTATCAATTTGCACAGAATTAGAACATGGGAAAATAATTAAATGGCTGACAATATAAATTTAATCAGTGTCAGTTAAGCAACCCCACGGCAAAGGAGCCTTCAAAGTCCAGTTGGATATAGTGTCTGACCCACAAGGATTTAATTGTGGCTGACTTGACAATTCGGAATGTAGCCAAAGATGATAATGTTTTTCTGTTTGGTAAATTTCAGAGAGAGGTAGGGGTTTTATCATGACCATAAAGACCCAAAACAAACCCAAAACAATCCACAAATTCTTCACCCGTGGGCTGCTTGCAGAGGAAGTTGCAGTTTCATGAAGGCGGCTAGACAAGGATAAGGTTATTGTCTTACCAGAGGAAACAAAGGACTCCTGCTCGACTCAGTGTGAAGAATTATACACTTGTTTTCCCCAGTGATAAAAAACAGTGAGGGAATTGGAGCTTGGTTAAAAATTCTACTAGCTTTGCATTTTCTACAAGTGTCTAACTCATGAAAATAAAATCTTCATGGCTTCAGATGCTGAGAAAGTAACTATTTTCATAGCTGGGCACATTTTTTTGGTGGGTGAACGTTTCCATGAAGCCCATGCACCAAATCTTAACTGCTGAGTGCATGATCCACTTGCTCTTTAAAAAAGCCTCCATAAAAAAGTGCTACCACATACTCCATGGAGCAACAAAGTGCATTAGCAACAGCACATAAAATGGTTATGTGCTATTTGTATCTGACTTCTGTTCCCCATTGATAATATTGTTGCCAGAAAACAAGAATAATCTAAATACAAGTGGCATAGCTGTATTAGCATATGGCATTTGTAAAGGATTTCACTGTTATGATATTTCTAAACGAGGACAATAGTAATTCATGATTCCATATTACCCTGAAGGAGATATTTTCCTGGCCTCAGGTAGTATAATACATGTAGGAGTTGGGGGGTACTGAAGAGGAGGAAGAGGAAGAAGATACCTAGGTCTATAAATCCATGAGGAAAAAGTTTTCCTTTCCATCCACTGATAAAGAAGTGACCACAAAGCAGAGTAGAAATTCAACACTGATATTCAAAATATAGTCTTAGTTGACACTTAGAAATTCTGCATATAAATACAGAATCTGAAATTTTGTCACTTTTAATTATCATTTTGTTTTCCTGTATTATTTTGGAGGACAGGAGCAGCTCTTATGGTTGTTTTTCATGATAAAATTATCTTGATAATACTGCATGACCACAAAATGCTGATATATTGACAAAGTACAAATTCTAAGACAGCTTCTAATAATCTGACCACAGACCTCCACAGAGATTACAGTTTGGAGGTGTTTTCCCTGTCCTATTTCAGGGTTTCCATTTAAAACCTAAACTGTGTCCTTCTCTGAATCGTTTTCAACTACCAAAATCTTAATTAGCCAGACAGAATAATTCTAATCATGACGAATCATTGAAAACAAATTATCTAATGGTCTTCTGCCTCTGTAGAGCAAAACAGAATGTCACACTCAAGAGCCACAGAAATAGGTACTGTAATTGTACTTCTCTGGCTACAGCAACTGTAGTCAGAGAGGTAAGTTTTCATTTTGGGTTCAATCATAGATTCACAAAGGTCAGAAAAGACCTCTAAAATGATTGAGTCCAATCTTTGAACAACACTATGTCAAATAAACCATAACACTGAGTGCCATGCCAAATCATCTCTTGAACCCTTTCTGCAACGGCAAATTTGGCACTTCCCTGGCCAGCCTGTTGCAATGCTTAACCACCCTATCAGTGAAAGCATTCTTCCTAATATCCAACCTAAACCTCCCTGGCACAAGTGAATGCAGATATAAAACACATTTATATAACAGATATAACACTTACAGAAGAACACAGAAGCACAAGAGCCCCTCTCCTACCGAATACAATGGAACTTGGACCGCTGCCCCAAATTTGATTAATTTGTAAGTTTACCCACTAACATGGAACAGGCTTGGTGACTGGGCCTAAGGGAGAACTTACACACACAGGTAGTAGTATCATCCTCAGAAAAAAATTCCTAATTCCATTTGTCAATAATAAGTAGCAGAAGAACATATTGGTCATTCCTTAAATTACTAACTGTATTTTAAGCAATAACACTATAATAAACACACTCATTAATATCTACCTGACTTTCTTCTACAATTCTCATTCCAGCATTCTTACAAAAAAGTTGCTCAACTTGTCTGAGGAACCTCAAAGTCACAAAAAAGAATTCTGAAAAATCTACACATTCCTTTCTCAGAGATCACATACTCTGACAAAGAAATTGAAACTCCTCTCTAATTTATCCAATCCCATTATTAAAACCCAAAAGACAATTGAATTAGAACTCATAAATTTCTTATTTAAAATTGCCCTTATCTGATTTTCTTTTCTCAAACTCTCTATAAACTGACACCATTTTTATAGGAGTTTTGCTGTTCACAAAAATTTAAATACCTCAGAGATACTTATATTTCACAACTTCACTTTGTTCCTTTCCTACGGTTTTTCTGACCAACCAAAGTAGCACATTCTGTAGTGACGGATCAGAGTAAGAGTGACCTTTACAACGCCCTTGCTCTCATAGAACGCATCCTCAGAGCCAGGTGACAGACTACCCTCCTGGGCACATGAAAACCTTGAGAGAAAGGCCACTGCATACAGAGTAGAAATATGAAAAGAGAATTAAAATAAATGTTGCTATGCTGGATTATATGGTCTTTACTCACACAGTGCTTTTCAACAAACTAAACACCAGTATTTTTTAGAAGCTGGGATAAACATGGAACAGTTTTTTAAGTATCTGATTCTGTTTAGCACTGCATTAAAATCAAAATACAAAGCCAGAATAGTCATGCTTAACTAAAATGTATATATTTTATATTCATATTTTTCCTTGAATAGAGATAAAACAATCTTGCAAATAACTAAAATATATCTAATTTAATTACATCTGAACTATTTCGAAGTAAAATGTCTACACCAAAATAGGTTCATTTAGGCTAGCCATGTGGGGGATTTTCAGGGACTACTGAAAAACTGGTTAAAGGTAGTTAGAACAAGCTTGTGAGACTTCAGAGGTACAATCATTAAACAAAGTGCATAACTTTTTGTAAATGGGATTGAAAAAATCCCTCCAGGTAGCTGTAGACCAGTAATTTCCCCTCGGGAGCCTTTGCTACAGGACAATATCATCATCAGAACTGCTCGCAACTATGCACAGCCCTAGCCCAAGCACTCTGAAAGAGAGGGACTGGAAGAATCCAAGGTAATGACATTAACACTTCCCTTTTCAGTGCCAGAACATTGAGCAGTTTGGGTCTTTCACAGATTTTCAACTGTAAAGGAGCCACACCTCCCTACAGGTGCAACTTATCCTTTGTGACTACTCCTCTCTTAGGAGGAAACCAGCACTTCAGAGACCTTGCTGTCTGTGCAGTGAATTACCCATCACCATCTGCACTTTGGACAGCCAAGATTTGACATTTCTGACACCTAATCTGGGCTTCAGGTAAATAGTTAACCATAGTCCTGTTATTAAAAATAGATATCCAGTTAACTTTCTGCCCTTTGGGTAGACAAATAATTTTTTCCACCTGGGGAAACTAAGTGTTCCAATATGAATTTGTCATAGAGTGAAGGGTGAAAAATCCTTCTGATAATATTTCCTGCTTCTGGAAACAGATTTTGTACTCTAATACTATACTAAGACACAATGTCATTTTTAAGAAAGAAGGAATGTTTGCAATTAATCACTGATGATGAGAATACATGAATTATTATTTGGACAGCTTGACTCCAGACCTCATTAGGCAGGTACCACACAGAAATTATACTACTTCTGCATAAATATTTGCATGAGTTTTTGCAACTCTTTCCTGATTCTGACTGATGAGAAAGTTATGTTTATAGCCCTTCTGTTGTTTTCCTGCTTTCCAAACTGCATATTCCCTATATCATAACTATGGTATCTGCAATACGCATAGGGTTTTTTACATGCTCACTGATGAATACTGTCATGAATCACCAGATCTCAGCATGTTAAGAACTTCCTACTAAAATGTTAGAATAACTAAAATTAATGTTTTTGAAATTCTTGCTAAGTGAAACCAACATTAAAATATTGAGCATATTGGGGGCACAATTCTGAAACTCTTTAGAACACTGATGATCATAAAAAACCCCCAGCTGATAAACTGACACTGCTCATCACCATACCTTTCTGGATATTCAGGAAAAAACAGCTGTCATGTTCGTAATACTGCTATTACCTCTAATTTGAAAACAATTAATATTTGTATCTTTCCATCTTCATCCTCAGAGAACAGCCTGGTGAGCTGAAAGAACTACACTGGCACCGATTTAGGAGTACCTGCTCCATCTCCCAAATGTATCAATACATTTCTACTTTCACACATTTCATAACCAAACAGTAGGTTCAGTTAAAAGCCCTCCAGGCTCTTCAACCTTGTTTCTAGGTAACTCTTAAAAAAGGGAAAGTACTGCAGTGTGACACTAATGTCAATGAAAGTAAATTAATGCAATACAGCCGTATGAGTCAGGAAAAAATGTGCTGTCTGCAGAGGTTTGAGGGCACTCTTTGCCTATATAACTCTAAATGTTAAAGGAGTACACTGGGGCACAGGCATACTGCAAGAATTATTTTTAATTAAAGGAATTTATAAATAATCATTTAGAAGCCCCCAAGTAAGTCTCGATCCTCAGACTTTATTTCAAATATTCAGTTTTTACTTGGAGTAGCTGGCTTTAAAGCCCATTCACTCCATCCCCTTACAACACAACTGCTTAATTAAAATTATTTCAGTTGGTACACACTCTTACATTTATACTGGACTTCTGAAACAACCATTAAAAGAAATTAATTCTGGTTCATTCTGAGTCTGAGAGCTCATATAAACATGTATTAGTGAACTTGAGAAAAAATATTTTCAGATTGTTCTTAAACAAAAGCAGTAGCAGACTTAAAATACCCATTTTCTATACTCAGACAGTAATCAAGGGCTATCCCTCCAGGTATATACCTGATGTGAAGGGTAGTTTTCCACAAATTAGAAGAAAAAAACCAAAAAAACCAAAAAACACCTTCAGCTGTAAAAAATGGGAAGCAAATCCAGAGTTTCCTCCTTTTTTAGGTCTAGCCTAACCACACAGCTGCCAGAATCAATCTTTTGGAAGCCCTGTTTGTAGAAAATCTGATAATGCACTTTTCCAATAAAGTAACATATTTTACCCAAGCACTGGTGCTTCTGAGTACACAACACAATGAAAATAATGATGCTGAAGAAAGGTTGGTGGCTGAGGAAACAGAAAGATAAGCAGAGTGTTTTCCAGCTATTATAGCCAGATGATTCTTCTGGAAGTGAGCAGAGGTGCATAATTCTCTTACCTATGTCCGGACATAAGTCTGTTCGGAGTATTTGTGTCTGGACATGTAATTCTTGTTGTTTTCAGTGGAGGACAGTGAACTAAGCCCTCCTGAAAGGGTGTTTTTTTAAAATTTTTTTTATATGTATATATTAAAATTATAATACTTGTAAAATCTAGCTATCTATCCTCACAAAGTTGTAACATCATAAATTTTAACTTCCCTTTCTAAGAAGTTTATTGTTCTCACTTTTTAGGATGCCAAATATTTTAGGGGTTCAGAAAGAAAAACTCATCACAGGGCCAATTCTTAAAGTGAGTTTGTTTAATAAAACCTAATCTCAAAGACACATTTTATTTCATTCATACTCTTGCATAATTTTTTAAGAGGGCTAATTTTGAACATCTAATTTACTGACTAACATTCAAGATGCTGCATTTAATCCTCCTCATTTTTTAATATATTTTAATATCCTTTATTCCTCAACATCAAAATCTTTGTCAGAAGATGAGAGAACGGTAAGTTTTCTTTTTTTCTTTTTATCATATTGAAACATGGAACACTTGCAGTGAAACGCATATTTTATATTAGCAGTGGTTTTCAGGGTATATATTCAGCACCTTCTCTCTATTTTTTTTTCTTTAATGTAAAGATAATTCCTGAAAGCTCGTTATCATAAATCATCTACATTTCACACAGAGTAGATTTATCCCTGTGATTCCAGGCCCAAATAGAAAACCCAAAAGAAAAATGAGAGCATGGTTTTGATTCTCTCTTTTAACTGTTTGAGGGGTTTTGTTTGTTTGTTTATTTCACAAAATATTAATCATTCACAAATTTCTGACATTCTGATTAATGTATGTATATGACTCAGCCAAGAAACTTACAGACTGAACTATTCTTAATTTCATTATAATAACCCCAGATTATACACAATTCTTAGCACTTGACAAGATACTGTCAAAAGTATAAATACAGAAATAAACTATTTGCCTGACCAAGTGACCTTCTGTGGTGGAAGGACTACTTCAATTAGAGAAGAGGTTCAGGTGGCATCTATCTGGAGTTCTGCAATGTCTGTGAGATATCTCCCTGCAATATCCTTACCTCTAAATTTGAGAAATATGGGTTTGATAAGTGGAGTGATAGATGTGTAAGGAATTGGCAGGATGAGCAAGTGCAGGGTTACAGCCTATGGTTCGATGTCCAGGTGGGAACCATGAGGAATGCTGTCCCTCAAGGGTCACTGGTGGGATCATCCATTGTTATACAAGCCCTTGGTACCACCAAATTATATATCTCTAGCCACCAAGTCACCATCATGATGGCCAGTATTCAAATTTTGAGCCAGTAGCTGAACCTATCTGTGGGCTTTTGTATCACCTTCCTTGATTTGTCAAATCCTCATCCTCCTACCTAAACCCATTAGGATTCATATAATTTTTACCTGAGGGGTCCAAAGAAAATTTCAACTCTTTTTTATTTAAATGTATCCAAAAATATGCTCCTGCATCCTGAAAACTCTATTTTGCTTCATATTTTGTCTCTTGTTATCTTGGCCTTGAAAGATAGCACATTTAATAACTTTGAAGCAGCAGGATATCAGAAATACCAGCATTAGAAATATTTAAATTACATGTTTGATATGCAATTCTTCACTTCCCATCAAATGTTTTCAAGCTTTTGTTGCCTACTTCAGCAAACAGGGTTATTCTAGTCACATTTTAAGGTGTTTTCTTTGATGTGCAAATAAACGAAAAAGTTCAGATAAGAAAATCCAATATATTTTGTGTACTTCACGTCAGCAAATCAAATAGATGAAGTGAGCTTATTTTGTACTGAAGGCAGAAAATGTCAGAAGGCATATTTAAAATTAAATGTAGTAATTGCAGGAAAATGTGTGTTAATACGCTATTATAATAACAACAGGAGACCACAGATGAAAGGGTAGAAATAAATTTAAAATATCTCTGCTAGTTATAACCAAGCACAGCACACCAAAGCAATATACATTTTATAGGTGCAGAACTGCTAGCTGTACTTTAAGCAATCTCATGTTTTTCTTGAAATTTTAGGTACTTAAAAAAAAAGCAATTCTGTCTAACTCACAATGGCTATAAAGATAATGATGTCTACTTACAATGATTAATTACTAGAAGACTTGCACTTTGAGCAGCCTAAATTAGGTTAAAAATAAAAAATTCTGACCTATAAAAGTTACTTTTTTCATCTGCAGTTCAGCCATTCAGCTGGGCTATACTTAAGTTACAGAAACTACTTACTGATGTTTTTGGTATCTAACAAGGTCACAAAATTGCTGTGCAGATGGAGAAGTGCCAAAAACCAAGTGGGTAAACCATAGCAACAGCCAAGCCAGAATCATGAGATCCTGCACACCAGAGCCTTCTGGAAAGTTACTCTGCTATTTGTTTAAGCAGGTTTGTGAAATAAACAGTTTGAAAACAAAAGTCTCAGCACCACAGTTAATGTTTTCTCTTGTAACCTTTTCAGGTTGCAGGACTGAGCTCAGCTTGGAGCCTTTAATATTCTGGAGAAGACTGTACAATTTCTATAAAGCCTCCATCCAAATCCTGAGCAGAACTGGGAATCATGTTCTGGTGTTTCTCCAACCCTCCCTCTTAATAGTGTCAGCATCATGTGCCTCCTTTTTTCCTTTTTTTTCCCTTTTCCAATCTTTTGAAGTTGATGATCAGAAGCAGCACAACTACAGAAGGCTGAAGCACCCTCTTGTCCTACAGCTCTGTGCACCCACGGTCCCAGAAAGAGGTGCACTCAGGGAAGACAGTGCCTGGAACTGCAAGGATTAGTTGCAAAAGGATATTTTGAATATGTAAAAATTACTAATGCTTTAGAAGTCTTTAGTATTCTGTTTCATCTGTTGTATTAGTCATATTGATCCCAAATGTGTGTTTCACTGATTGCTGGCTAATTATGTATCATTAATAAATCACTAAATTAATTAAGCTCCTTTGATCCTGATTTGGTTAAGCTGTACTAGCCCATGACAGGTGCCAGCTCAGCAAATGCAGAAGCAATTCCTAGAAATCAGAATTCATGCCAGTAAATTTCGTTTTCTCCTTGTGTTCATTTGTATGCAGTTGTAGCTGAACGTGCAGCTGCCACAGGAGACCTACTACTTAAATTTAGTGTGCTGGCCTTTCTCTGGTTGTACAGAATTTCTAAAGGGAAAAGACTTCACTTTCTGGGTTCTTAAATATAAAAAGAATGAAAAATAACACAGTACACGATAATTTTAAACAGAATAAGGTTAAATAAACCTTTTTTTACAATTGCTCCAAGACAGTTGGCTGAATTGTAATTTACCTGAATTTTCCAACATGGTGAGGCACAGACAAGTAGGTAGATACCGGTTATATGGTGAATATCAGGTGAATGGTATCACAGATCAGGTGGTGTAAGTTAGAAATCCTGACTACATGAAAAAAACCCAGATAAACATCTTTCCATGAGTGTCTCACACAGGACTTCTATACAGCTACAGTGATGTTGTACAGCTTTACTCCTGCATGTGTGGAGGCTTCTCAGACTCCACTGCCTTGAGTCTTAGTGTAATTAAACAGTTGCTCTTTAGAAAAATGATCTGGATTTTTCTCCTCATTGTCAAGATGAGAAACTGATGAAATAGCTTGTATAAGGGAAAATTGATATTGATCCCTTGGATTTATATTTTTGTAAAGTTTCATATGAGCTCATAGCTCATATTGTGATTCTACACAGATTCTATGTAGAGTGTCTACTAATGACAGTTAGGAGAAGAAACAGAAACATCAATTTCTCAGAAAATATTGGGTCTCTGTCTAAATCCCTTCAGGCATAGAAGCAACTTGTTAAAGACATAAAAATCAACATCTGTCTCACAAAGCTGCATGGAGGACCCTGAAGATAAAACATCCTAAATAATGCTCACGAAAAATGTTTGTTCACAGGATTACTGATCTGAATTTCCTGTATTTACCCTTAGATGGCAGTTAATCAAAACTTTTATAAAAAGAAGAAAAAAAGCAGGAAAAAGAAAGCTAGAGTCTAACTGCAAAAAATGTGGTTTAAGCTTTTTTTAAACTAAACTCAAAACTGCTTCCCAAAATAAAATATGTTAAAAGCTGTCCATGAAAATCAGTCAAAATATGACAAAGATTTTATACCATCAACTGGTTTTAATGACTTATCTTCTTTTCCTCCCTTAGGCTGAAATTGCATTTTCTGACTCTCCTAGCTGTCCTGTGGGGTTTTTTATCTAATGGTTCTTATAGTGCTCATTACTTCTTCCAGAGCTTCCACCTTAGGGGAGAAAAATGCCAGAAAAATGCCAGAGGCCTGCTGTTTTTTCTCTAGACTGTAATCCATGGTACTTCAAAGCCACCAGGCGTGTTTAAATCACTATTAGCAAACAGCAATGATCCAGAGTGTGGTGTGATCTAGCAGCTTCCAGAGGTTCAATGCTCAGAGCTGTATATTTCTCTCCTGGCCTTATTCAGAGGGTCATAAAATGTCTTGAGTTGGAAGGGACCCACAAGGATTACAGACGTCACCTTCCTGGTCCTCCCCAAGAGTCACATCGTGTGCTTGAGAGCATTGTCCAGAAAATTCTTGGACTCTGTCAGACTTGGAGCTGTGACCACTTCCCTGGGGAGCGCTCTGGGTGAGGAACCTTTTCCTAATATCCAACCGAAACCTTCCCTGATACAGCTTCAGGACATTCTCTCAGGTCCTGTCACTGCATTGAGATTAACATCTCCCCCAAAGATTTTGGTATGAAACCACATTAGCTTGATCTACGGATAGACCAATTTGTAATGGCAGCAAGAAAGTTACAAGGCCACTTTAAGATGCTGTAAATATTTCAAAAGCAGAGAGATAGGATCTGCCAGGACTACATGTGACAAAAGCAGAGAAGGCACACTCAGAAACGTTAAGGACATAAGTAGAGCAGTTGTGCATTACTCCAGTTCAGGATTCCCAATGTATTCATTGAGGAAGGAAGAGCAGAGGAACTAGATCAATTTCTTGTCCTTTTATAAGGAAAATAAATTATTAAATCAAATGAATAAATTAGATGTGGAATAACAACACTCACCAGAGCTCTGAAGGAACTCACACGGTATTTGCACAAACAAATACCAAGGTGTGTAAGAGGTTGCTGTGCCAGGAGACAGGCTTGCCAGGGTAACCCTTTTCTACCAAAAGGGAATTCCAGGAACTACTGGCTGATAAGTCTGATTTTCATCTCAAGATGGATATCAAGATGGAGAGAGCACAGGAAAACACACAGTCACCTAGTCTGCACATACACAGCCTGTTTGGAAGGGGACAGTCTGGCTTTCTGTGGAAAAATTCTGGCCCAGCAGCCTGCCAGAGTTTTTGAAGGGGATCAATAACCACATCCAGCAGATGTAACATATCTGAATTTTCAAGATATTTTTAACAAGGTTTCTCAATGCAAATTTCTACAGAAACTGAACTGCCTTATGACTGGGAATGTTTTCATAAAATAAAAAGCTAATAAAGATAGAGAAAGCAAAGGAAGAGCTTAATGCTCCCTTTTAAGGACAAAGAAGAGTCAGCCCTGGGGCCCTCCAGGCATCAGTTCTGTGATTGACTCCTTTTATTCACCTTTCATGACAGAAAAGGAAGTGCTCTGTCAGATCTCCAAGTCTGCTGACAATACTAAGCTTTCCCATTTAGACAGATGCCACAACAGTGGTGAGTACCTCACGAAGCTGAGTGTGTGAGCATCAGATGGCAAATGAGCTTCAGGGTAAACAGGTGCGAGTTTGTAAACAAAAGGCAAAAATTATCTGAAGCATGCTGAACTCTGAACCAGCAGACAGCTCCAGATCCTGGAGTCACCACCAACAGCTCCCTGAAATCCTTCAGTCAGGGTATAGCAGCAGGCAAAAGAGCCAACTACCCTTTGGGCAATCACTAGAAAGGATACAGAGATAACAGAATGGAAGCCCACATTGCAGGAACTTCTGATCTCTGTCAAAATGCAGCTTGAGCATCTGCTTCATGAAGAAAAGCCAGAAAGGTCTGGAACCTTTCATTTCAAAGACCACAGAGCTGAAGGGAATACGATCATTTCTCAAAACCATGAAGATGCTGTAGAGTGCAAATGCAAAATTGTTACAATCAAGTCCTGCAAGACTGGAAGTAAAGGGTATCTAATACCAGATTTAAGAAGCATTACACAACAGATTTGAAATTCTGGGCCTTTTTTCTGTCAGGTTTCTAAGTTAGGCTCTGACAGTGGGTTCAAAAGGAGTTTGGGCAAATTCAAGGACCACAGATTCGTTAATGGATATTAATGACAAGTTTCTTCTGGAAGGCCTGGCTCTACTATTGTTTGATAGGGAACAGTGATTTGAGTAATAAAACCTGGCATTAAACATTAAGTTACTACTCAAAACCTAAAAAAGCATTTAAATTATTTAAATTCCTAGGTCCAAGACCAAGTAGCTCGACTGCTGAAAACAGCTACTCAGCAGTCTTGGACAAGTAGAAAAAGAATCAAATGATTTATAGGATTCTTACCTTGGGACTGAATGGGAAGAAAAAAAATAGGAAAAAAAACCCAAAACTACTTTATAACAAAATCAGGTCAATCCATAGAGGTGAATAAATATAGTTTATTCAAACAGGTTTTGGTCAAGTGTCAAGCTGACCAAATTTTAACACATGCTCCTTTCAGCATGATAAACACATCCCACTTCCCTACAAAAAGCTGGTAATTGTTGCATGGTTATTTTTTGGGGTTCCTTTTTATATACTGGCCATACTTTTATAAATATAATCATTTATATTGTTCTCTTTCTCATATGCTACCACTTTACCTATATATTTGATGTTCTCAGGCTTTTCCTATTTGTTTGTCAAAGACCCAGGCATCTCTTCCTGAACCCAGACTGTTGTTAGACCTCCATGTAGTTCCTTCACTAAGTGATATGCCTAGAAGTATTTGTCTCATAGGAATGAAAACAACAAAACTAAATGTAGGCTTAAAAGCAAGTCTATGTGGCAAGAAGTCAAAAAATAATCAGGCAGTTGATTATAGCAGGACTGTCACATCTCTTGACTATTTACACCATCCTTAAACACCTTTCAATGAAATAGATTCTCAAACACTTTGTATTTTAAATTACCAAAGACATCTTAAGTGACAATGATACTGGCAAAGATTACTTAAAATGAAATTATGTATTTAGCTATATTCTAAATACTGATCTACATGAAGATTAATGTTTTCTTTCAAGTCATCCATCTGTGGCTTCCTCTCCTTTTAAACAGATATTGTACTTCTGAACTGCTAAGGCTAATCAGTTTTCCTTTGATACTTTCAAGATCTCAGAAGCCCTTCCTTTTCCCACTGATTGGAAAATGTATCAGCCCTAATAAAGAAAGCCATTTGTTTCCTTTCATTAGAAGGAATGAAAAAAGACCAGTACACAACTGATTGTCTGTGGTCAGCATTAAATGAAAACTTATGTCAGTGATGAAGATCACCAGTACTCATTTATGGCTTGTGAATAATCAGCTCTCGAAAGCAAGCAAGGAACAAGTAAAAGCAGCAGTTTCTTTAGGACACAGCATTCATCACACCAATAAAAGTAGTAATACCATATGAAGATTTGTGGATTCATAATCTCATCTGCCTCCTTTCATTTTTTTTTCATCTCTTGTTTATCTTTATGGGCATAAGTTCTTCAGAAAAGATCAGATATGTAAACGTGAGAAGAATACAGAAATCACCATCTAGGTGCTTTTGAAAATTCTTGCATGTCCTGCTAAATAAGATGTCATTGAGTCAATTGAGCTATTGAACATCCTTAACTCCCAATCTCAGGGAAAACTGCTGCAAAGCTGCAGAGAAGCATCTGCCACAATAGTTTTCAGCAAATAAAACCCAGATGAACATAAGCTGGCAATAGAACAGTCCAATGCTTCTGTGAAATAATTTCTGATTCAGCTTCAAGGACAGGAAAACCAAGAACAAATGTAACTAATCCTGTTAACACCTATGTCTATAGGATCTTTGTGATGCAAAAGTTTGGTTCAAATAGTGCCTTGGAAACCAAATAGGAATCTCTGAAACTATTACCACAAGGTGTAGGATTTAGCCAAAATGTTAATTAAAGCCCTTCAGAAAACAGAAGGCTAACACACCTCTGGCCATATACATAAAGTCTGTTTATTTGCAGTGTTTTTTCATAACTTCTCCATTTTCCTTTCAGAAAAGACATAAGGGAAATGTTAATTAACAGCCTGTAATAATGGCTTGTAAATGACAATAAAAAAGGGGATTTAATTATAATTATTTTTAAGTATGTTATTACTAATATCTGCAAATATTTAAAAATGCAACCCTCAGTGGGATGAAAGATTTGGTAATCTTACATTTTTAGATGAGATGTTTCTACTAGCTCCAGAACAGTATTTTGCTATTGTCAAAAAGGGATATATGCCACCATATATGAATAGAATAAAAGGAACAGTAGGATGGAGCTTTTTTTGCTGTATGTGTGCCTGTCTCCTGTTTTTCTCTCTCCTCCAGCATTAGGAAATGTTACAAATGAAGTCAAAACAATGTATGTCACAAGAGATGAGAGATTTAGCTGTCTCCAATGATGCATCTGACAGCTCTTATTACTGCAGAAAAGGACATGGAGCTAGGCAATGGAATCACACAAGGGACTCCAGCTGGTGCAGAAAACTTTTCACTTTGAACTGTAGCTCCACATGAGAAAACTTTAAAAGTTCAGGATGCAAGTTTTCTAAAACTTTCACAGCTTTTTAATGTTCCTTCATAATTAAAGATCATGAAAGGGAACTGAATTTCAGTACCCTACTGAAAATTCTGACACAGAAATTACATTGATATCCTAAGACATATTTTTCAAAGATATTTCTATTTAGACCTGTCACATTCTTTCCTGGTGCAAAGAAAACTAGCACACAGGTAGCCAAAATTAGGCTTTCAGGAACATTTGAGGCTGTGCCAGAGGAGGTTTGCGTTGCATATTAGGAAAGGTTCTTCATCCAGAGGGTGGTTGGGCACTGGAACAGGCTCACAGGGAAGTCATCACAGCACCAAATCTGATGGATCTCTAGAAGTGTTTGGATAATGCTCTCAGGCACATGGCAGGATTCTTGGGGTGTTCTGTGCAGGGCTAGAAGTGATTCTTGTGAGTCACCTCCAGCTCTTGATATTCTATGATTCTATGGTTTCAGGATACAGAAGTAAATTATGACCTAATAATGCATTAATAGGTAAATGCCTAACAAAATATTATTTGTATATTGAGAAACTCTTTTGGCCTTCAGCCATTACAGACTATCAAACTGTGTGTGTATCCTCTGAAGTGCAGACAAGTAAAAAAAAAAAAACTTCAATACACAAGCAAAACAAAAATGAAGATTCCATGTAAAAATCTTATAACGTACTCCAATTAACCTTTACCCTATTAAACAAAAATATTTTTAAAAATCAATCCAGGGAGGTATTTCACAAACTGAGAGCATTAGAAAAGCCTTTTTTTTTCAAACGAAGGCATTACAGAAGGTATTCCCAACATTCATGCAAGTTCTTAACATCAATAATCAACTACAGGAACTCCTTAGTCTTCATGGGTCTGAGTCCAAGCACTGGAGGAAGACTTCAAATTATCACCATCTGATTGGTGTTTAGTCACACATGGTTTGTGAAATGCTTTAGTAAAGTCTAATGAACATAAACAACAGCAAACAACTAGTTAGTGTTTCACTCCATTAACACACTCTGTATTCAAAACTTACTATTTGTAGCCGCACACGCACTTGAACGCTAGCTAATAAATAAATATATACTTCAGGTACACATAAAACAGATTTTGGCACATCCTCTCATAAAGAAAAACTTGGATATTATCTTATTTGTGGTCCTGTTATGGTGGTGATGAAGTACACTGAAAGAAATATTCTGTTTTAGAAAATGCAAACACAAGTAGGAAGCTGCATTTCCTAAAAAAACAAAAAAAACACACAGCAAACAAGAAACAAACCTGAACACATAACAACACAGACAACTTCTAAAAAAGGGTAAATACAACACTTGGAAATCTCAAAGAATAAAACCTGGGACCCCAATCTGTCACAGTCCTGTTGGTGCTGATCTTCTTTTTAAGCACAATTCAGTGAAGAACTCACCATTTACAGTTTCTGTAGAAATGCGTTATTATGAATATGCAATTTAGCAGCAGCTACTGAGCCTGAAGTCAGACTCATTTCTAAGTTCCCACCTTCTACTTGTACTCACATACTTACCGTTCTTTCCATGGTAAAGAACTCCATTCCACTCAACATCATTTCACCAGAAAGAAATCTGTTTGCTGTGCCAAGTTTTTCCTCTCCGTGTGATTAAGTTCATCATCACTTTATAGCAACTCTCATGTGATAGGACACCAAGTATGGGGTTTTTTTGTTTTTTGTTTTTTTTTTTTTTACATCCACACATGTAGATTTACATTTATATATGTAAAAATATCTGATATACTACATATTGTCCCCATTAATAGTGGGATAAAGGCATTATTACAGTAAGCAAATACAGATTGTACTTTCCATATTACCAGATTGATGATGAAAGAACCTTTTTCTTCTGGAGCAGCTTCAAGCAAAAATTTTATCTTTCACTATTTCCTAATAACATTTTGGCAAGCTGAAAAAACTCTCAATGCATTTGACTGCTCTTGATGAATGAAAACCTAAAATCAACTACCACAATGGAGCACAGCCACTCATAATAACTAAGAGACCATTCTGGAAACAGCAAAAACAAAAAAACAAAGGTAATTCTGATTTTTACCTGAAAGTACACTTCATGATGAAGTCTTTTGTGCTTCAAGTGTTGCATTTTGGTGGGTTTTTAAACAGCACATTAGTGATAACACAATCTGGCAAATGTAGTCTGTCCACTGCTACTAGGGGCGGTAATTTTTAGCAATCAGCCTTTTATATAAAAAGTAGGTCAGACTGACCCATTACATTCTGGCAGGAGGTTTTTGGAGAAAAGATGTATAACACCAGTGCAAAATTGCCCATTAGTATATTCTATAATTCATTCATAATAGTTGTGCACAAGCAGCAGAACAATCTTTGATGGAAAAAGGTTTAATTTTAATTTTAAATATAATCAAGTGAAAGAAAGAAGCCCTCTGAAGGTTTGAGCCTGTTACCAGTTTTGTTAGAAAATTTCTCTGGATAAGACTAACCATAACATGCAGAATGACACATAGACTCACATAATGAATATAGATTAATCTTTAAAATATTTCTGTCTTTGGAATATTTAATGATAATTTTTAAACCAGTTTAGAAAGAAAAGTGTCAGGTGAAAACAGAACATAATTTTAATTTTAGCTTACAAAAATGACATATATGCAATATGTAACATTATAGTCAACATTAGTGTTTACAATACCATACTGTTCTTTACAAATGTTTATATTTACTTGGTCCTGGTACATGTACATTAAAAAAATGTGGTAGTCAAAGCATTATACAGCATTTGAGGACAAAAAACTAATCATAGAATGATCTGTATTGTTGGACATTAAAGCTCATTTCATTTCAAACCCTCCTGCCATGGGTGGGGACAGTGTCCACTAGATAAGGCTGCTCAAATCCCGATCCAACCTGAACACTTCCAGGCATGGGGCATCCACAACCTCTCTGAGCAACTTGTTCCAGCACCTCATCATCCTCACAGTAAAGAATCTTTTCCTAATATCTAAGCAAAACCTACTCTCAGTTTGAAAACATTCCCTCAACACTGCTTTTGGAGACAGAGGAAAGCAGACATATTAAATGTACATTTAATATGAAAAGAAAATCCAAAACCAACCCAACCAAATAATTTTTCTACTCTCTGAAGATTTCAAGTGTCTATATATACATGAACAAATAAAAGCTACGCAATACATCATGCTATTTCAATTTTTATTCAGTATCTTATTTTCAGTGAAATTTAATTCATGCCTGTTTTCAAGAGCAACCACTGGCATTTGCATGACCATATTTCTTTACTCCAATACACAAACCTCATCCGAAAAGAGGTTAAGTTCGAGTATTAAGTAAAAAAGTAGTTTCTTACCCCCAAAAAAGAACTACCATTTTTCCAGATTTTTCTAATGCAAATAAATATATGGAAACAATTCCAATAAGGTTTTTAATAATTCTCTTGGCATACTTTCCTTGCTCTGAACCTTGGGAGTGTGTTCTGCTACAGTATCCACTACCTACATGAATGTATTCTTCAGCTCTTTATCCACATTAATGATATTTCAAAGAAAATTGCAGTTGCATAAGACTTCTCTATTTACTAAATTAACCATGTGATACTTTTAATATAATTTTCAAGAAAGAATGCCGTAAGGTGTTTCCCACTTTTGAATATGCAGCCTGTAATCACAAGGTGAAGCCTGTAGCTCCCATTTTAAAAGAAAATTTCTTTAGAAACAATGGAAAGAGAATATATAGAATGACTCTTCTTCCTGCACTGACTATTCACGGTAGAATACATAAAAATAATAAATTAAATGCATATAAATATAAAGCACATGGCACTGCCTTTACTGGCTTTTATAATGTTAAATTTTATAAATTGTTATGTTTCAGTGGTGAACTGTTTATTTCTTGGAACAGGTTTTAAAACCATTCTAATCCTTGCCAAAACATCTGCATAACATTTATTTTTCAGGATACACATTATGGTTCCTGCATTTTGTGTTCAGTTTAGGATGAAAGTCAGAAAATAGACTCTTAAAGACACATTCATCCCAAGTAATCTCTGGGAAACAGATAATTATTGGAACTACGTGAAAGTAGTCAGTCTTCAGGTAACTATTTACACTTAAATTACATGTAACTTTAAAATATTGGCAACACCAGATCGACTCTCAAAAACCTAGTTTATCTCAATGCGGTTTGGTGTGTTGTTTTGGTTTTTTCCCGCAGTTCAATTATTTGAACTAGTGTTTGGCTTTAAAAAGCAGAAAGCCTTCTTATTAAGAAAAGGAAGGAAGACTCTATTTTCAAAATTTGTTATAATTTACACATTTTTTTGAAGATGAATACTCACCATTATGATTTTTCCTTTTTTTCAACTAATGGTAAATCTTCCTGAAGAGTGATGAAAAATAGAGTTGTGAAGTTTAGAATCCAAATAAACTTCAAAATAATCTCTACTACATAGAGTGTTTACTTTATGGTTTTAAACTGTGTTTAATTTTTCAAAGGAAGTTAATCTATGTTATGGGGTGTATTTTCTTTCATGTCATCAGGCTTGTACACTTTCATAGATATAAATGTTACCCCTCATGCAATATTTAAGTAATTTTTTTCCTGCCAGGTGCAAGCTTCAGCTTTAAGATATTTCTGCCATTTCAGATTTTTAGGGAGAGTTATTTCAGAACATTTTACATCCAAAGTATTTACTGTAAGAGTATATAATAGCAGAGGGTCTCTTTAGGAAACAAAGATCACATTGTGCTAAGTTAAACCTGATCTTAGTAATCATAAATAAGAAAATGAGCTAGAGATGTCAGTTGATCCACATACACTGCTAAACAAACCTTAACTAATGTTTACAGGGGTGGTAAGATTCCTATTGCACATTGGTCTTCATTAAAAGACGCATTAACTGAGTGCTTAGCTCTGGAACAAAAACACTGAACATACCTGGGCTTATCCAGACTCCAGTCAGGCTTCACAAGGCCAGCTCGTGCAGCCCAGAAGTTTTGATGTAAAACCCAGAAGAAAGCTACTGAGATTATAATATGAAAGTGATTCCTGTGAAACAGTTTTGGTTACTATATGTGACATCTTAGAACTTTAAAATAATTTTGGTTCCATCAAAGCTTTTTTTCTGTGATTGAAACAAAAACATTCAACAATTTAACTGACATTAACTTCTCATTTCCTGCCCTATCAACCAGTTGATCAATGGCAAAGTGTTACCTTAGTAACATTATGATGGGTTATGATTTAGCCCTTTTCTTCAGAAGATTATTCTGTTCTTCTATCTTTTGAATTCATTTAAATACAGCTAAAATATTTATGGTTTAAGAATTTGAAAACAAAGTTTCCTCAAATCTCTTAATCAAGTTCCCATTTTTCACATGACGCATTTATCATGAGCAACCATCAGGTGATGAGGATTCAGCAGTGTAATGTTAAGGTTACTTAATAAAAATAAAATATTTAGTTTAAAATCAAAACAGATTTTCATCGGGTATGTAATTTAGCCAACATTTAAAAGGCCAATAAGAAGACCAGGAGAAAAGACCCTGCACTTGCTTCCATATGCTGAGTGAGAACTTCAATGAAGGAATACCCATTTTTGCAAATTCCTGAAAACATGACATTTTTTCTCAGTATAGTGAATTCTGTGTTCTGTACATCTATTTTAGATGTACAGACTTCCAGCCTTACAGAGGAAGGATGTCACATTCAAAATCATATACTACACAAGTCAATTCTAGTCCTAGTTCTGCACCACAATTCTCTGAACAAAAATAACTCACACCCACTCCATAAATGTGCTGAGAAACTAGCAATATCAGAGAAAGAAAGAAAAAAAATAAGGAAAGAAAAATAAAATCATAAAAGAAAAAAAATTCCCTATTTGGTGTATGTCACCAGTCTCTGTATGCCTCCCCAGCTGAAGAATAGACAGGTTATTCTCTACTTCCCAGACTGAGATGGAAAAACATTGGTGTTGATTTTAGAAGGTGTTTCAGTGATTTAAAACCTTCCTGGCAGAGCACTGTGTAATAGTTAAATTCTTTGTACTATAAGTCGAGATCAGTGAAATTTGTTCTGAGCCATTCTTAATCCCCTATCTAAGCACTTTCTGTAATAATACAAAACAGCAGGGAACCTATGGAAAGGAAATAAATTCAACAGCAACAAAAATACAGCCATGGGAATATATTATGGAGTCATCTTTGGGACATCAATAAAAAGTAAATGCTGTCATAACATCTGCTCCATATTTTACGTCTCAACCAGAAGTGGCCCCTCCAACAAACAAGCAAGTTGAAACTAAACATGTATTGTCTGAGCATCTTATTTTCCCACTGTCACCTGCTGCCTTGTTTAAATGGATGCTAACAGGGAAAAAATGTTTTGTATTTGTCATTTGTTTTACTGAACAGATTTATTATGCCATGTTTTCACTGTACACTATTGATCAGACAGCTTCCTAGCATCCACACAACCAAATCCAAGAACATTTTAAAACTGGAAGGTGTCTCTGGAGATCACCTCATCCAGTCCTCTGCTCAGAGAACATGGATTATGGGGCAGGGTGCCCAGGACAAGGCAGATTGTAGGTATGTCCATGGACAAAAATACCATCTAGGGCAGCCCATTCAACACTTTTTGTTACACGAGCAATGACTCTCTCCTCTCCCTCTTATGAACCCTGAATGCATCTCAATTTTGCTGAAGGTAGACTGGAAAATAGCAGAGTATGTGTAATCTTGTATTAAGCTTTTGAGAATTTCAGGGGAATTAATGAAGCAGACGTGCAATAAAATGCAGAAGGCCACATCAAATCCATCAGTGTTATGTGTAATGGGGGGAAAATTGACTATATATCAAATTTGCAATGTGCTGCAAATGAGGAGCAACTTAAAACCAGTTTAACAAGATGGCATTTTTGACATATATCAGAATAGCGTAGAGCAGCTGAAGTGCTGATATAACTTTAAAGAAAAACTTGAATGAATAAAGAAAAACTAATTTTGTTATCATTACCTACATCACTGCCTATATTAGCTGTCTGCTGCAGCTCCTGAAGAGCTGGTGTTGGTGTTGCTGCATTGAGTTTTCTAGAGCACAGCTAAAACACAGGATAGTTTTGTGTGTAAGGATGTGCCAGTTTGGTTGTGAGCACTCACAGAAACCCCCTGTGAAGTACAATACGTCCTCATGGTCCAGAGCTTGATGGACCTCCCCAGAGGATTGCTTGCACTCCTCCTCTTGGAGGCCACATTCTTGGTAGTATCTATTTATACCTTCTTTCCTGTTAAATTTACTAGATCAGTAAATTTAAAAAGCAATAACCAATCAATCAGTGGATAGTGCTACATTAAAAAAAATTTTAAAAAAGATGACTTAAACCTAAGGTAAAATTTAATAATCCTTTGTTGACTCATTATGCTTGGATGGCTGTTCCTCAGACTGTCTGCAATATATGAATGATCACTTCTAAGGGTTCAAAGGCTGATAACATGAATTTTGTCTGTCACTTCATATTCATTATTTCAATGTCCTCCAGAGAACAAATACTGAAAGAATTTTAGTAAACGTTAAATTATTGCTGTTAGCTACAAATGATCATCAGTGTGGAGGGTTGGTTTCTGAGAAGCAAGTCAAGGGATAGTCCAGCTGTTGATAGTAACAGCTGTTATATGACTAAATATATTCCACTACCTAATTTAAAATATATGAGTTAATAAGACCTAGCAGAATACTTACTGCAAATACTTTCATCACACTAGCCAGTATATAAGCCTTTGATTAATAAAAGATGCATTCTTCTGCAATTTTCTGGAAAATTAGAGGAGAAGAGGGCATGAAATTAAGGACAAAGTCAGAGATGTTCAATGGAAATCGAGGGTTTTTAAAAATTGTTAATTTGAAACAAAACCCAACAGTATATTTGACCAGTGATCTGTTCAATACAGCTATCTAGCAAATGAAAATGGGGGTTTATGTCTCTTAACTACGTGGAAAAGTCATATTTGCATGGGAGGTCTTATTTTGCCTTTCTGTTTAACATCATAGTGGATTAATGCAAGTGCAAACAAAAGCATTCACTGGTGTGTAATTGAGCATGAGGTTTTCATGAAGATTTGCAGCCCTGAGAGGCCCACTGTGGGATCCCAAACAACATTTGGGTGGGATTGTAACAACTGTAAAGATTTTATCATCATAATTAAAGCAAGGTATAGGCAAGGTAGAACTCTGTTCAAGCGTGTACAGAAACTATTGTTCCTGTTGCTGAGATAAAATGTGCAATTTGACTTGGGTAATTGTTTACATGACTCAGAATAAAGCAAGCAGAATGCTGCAGTAATACCTGCATTGATTATTGTTTTGGGAGTCCTGCTGTGAGTAAGATAATGCTTCTTTCATGCTCGTGTAACCTGCAGGATGAAGTACCCATATATGAATAAGAAGAAAGCCCTGATCAGTCTCTTGCAGAAGCTGTTCTTTCACCTTATGCTGCAGTGCCATTTTGCAGGTTTTACAAGGCTTTCATCTCACATGTTGTTCTTCCTGTGCTGTATGCTATATATTAGTTTTGTCATGGAAGAGATTTTGATGAATAATATTGTACTGAACTTATAGAATGAGCTGCAAAGTGTTCAGCAAACTGAGTTCTTCTTGCCTCGACGTTTTCCTAGTTATCAAGGCTTTTCTAGTTACTTTTTTATTATTTTTCTTTACTTGTTACCTGGGTTCAATAACACATTGTCATCAGCCAGAACAGGAGTTAACTCTATAAAAGGTACATCTGAATATTGGTAGGTGCATAATAGAACCTGGAATCGAGACAACAATCTCACATATATTAAGGAGCAGCCCTTTTTTTTTTTTTTTTTTTTCCTCCTATTTCTTCAAAAAATGGGTAAATTGCAAAGTGTTAGTCAGATATTTGGTATCTTTCCAGGCAACTTTTAAGTTTTGGGGAAGTCTTGTAGACAGTTGTCTGCTTTTCCTGTGAGGGTAGTGTTTCTAGAGTCAATGTGCTAGTGCTTTCAGGTGTGGCAATATCAGACACTGGAAAAGAAACAGCGAACTCTACTTCCTTCTAACCCTTCACTCGAAAAAACTATTTTTCATTTATCTAGGCAACTGTGATGATTCTGAATATTTTCATCAGATTCTGGTGACGCACTTGTGTTTTGGAATATATTTTCAAACTGTCAACAGATAGTAATAAAACGTGACATCTTATACATAACTTTCAAGGCTTTATTAAAAATGTTTTTTTCTACCATTTCCTGGATGTTATTTTTGATATTTCACTACTTTCTACTTGGAAACCTTTACACTAGAATACCGGAAGCACTTGTATCTGAATCCCAAAGGCTTGCATGAGGTATTCTTTGTGTCTGCTATGGTACCAAGTTATAGTCAAACAGGATTTTTGTTGGCTTATCCTGCTTTATTTTTAGCTTCCTTTTTTACACTGTGTATTGTTTGAAATGTTGTGTGAGAAGTAACTTCCACATGCATGTGCTTAGATACTCATTGGAAGCAACAAAATAGCTGAGTCCTGTAGGTTAGAGTTCACAGAATGACAGAATGGTGAAGTGGAAAGGGATCCCTGGAGTCTGTCTCAGCTGCTCAATTAGGACTGCCATGCTCAGGATCACATCCAGATATCTTTCCAGTAACTCAAAAGTGAGAGATTCCACAGCCTCCCTGGGTGATTTGAGCCAGTGTTCGGTCACCCTCACAGTGAAAACAAAACTGTTTCCTTATGTTCAGGTGGAAACTCCTATCTTTCAGTTCGGCCATTGCCTCTTCTCCTGTCATTGGGTTCCACTGAGAAGAGCCAGGCATTCTCATTTTTTTCCCTCTCCCTGCAGACATTCGTGTCCATCAAGATCTCCCCTGAGCATTCACTTCCCCAGGCTGAACAGTTTCAGATCTCTCAGCCTTTCCCCATAGGAGAGATGTTCTAGTCCATTAGTCTTCTTAATGCTGGACTCTTTCCAGGATGTTCATGTCTCCCTTGTGGTGGGGAGCCTAGAACTTGACCCAGCACTCATGATGTGGCCTTACCACCAGTGCTGAGTAGGGGGAAGGACCACAACCCCTGGTGCCCCATTGACCTGCTGTCAACACTACTCCTAATGCATGCCAGGACATCATTAATCATAATTAACCAGGATATAATGGCTGGCCCATGTCCAACTTGGTGCCCATCAGTCAAAGCAAGGCAAAACCACTTTCCTGGTGGGCGACTGATGTCCATACAGTGGTGCCTGGGGAAGGACTTTGCACTTGCCCTTTTTGAGCTCCCTGAGGTTCCTGCTGGCCCATTTTTCCAGCCTGGAAAGCCAGCACAGCCATCTGCTGTATCAGCCACTCAAAGTGGGAATTGAGGAGACAGAAATAATTTTAGAACCTGAAGGGAAAACACAAAATATCTTCCAAGAAATCTGTTTGCTATCACAGCAGCCTATCAGAGTGCATTGAGTAGACTTAGCTCAAGTAGAAATGGGTCTACTCTTTTAAGTATAGGTATCCACATCCTTTACTCCTAAATAAATCATTTATTTTCAAAAGTTCAGAAATACAGCCAAAATGAAATTTTGCTGGTTTAAGACCAAATCATAGAATGGAAACAAAAAAAAAACCTGTCAACTCTTACTCAGTGTCATAATTCTACTTGTGGGCAATTATTACAGATTGTAAACATGATTTTCACTCTGAATTAATTTTTTTGAAATTCTGATAATTATTTACATAACACTTTAATATGTATAGATCTTTGAAATAGTTAGGGTAGTTAGAAATAGATAGAGAAAGGTAGGGAAAAGTGGAAAGTTCTTCAACTTATAGGTAACCTCTAAAGCTCAAAGGAATAGAAGAAAGTTCAATAAAGAACAGATGCAGGATGAATGTTAACACTGAACTGTTTGTTGTAACAGATGGATTTTGAAGAGAGCAGGGAGTGTGGGGCTACTGGCACATTTTATTTGGCAGGCACTTTGGAATAAAGGCCTAGATGCTGTCTGGCCAGTACGAGATTGTCCAGGGACATTCACATGAATAAAAACATTGTTTTCTTTTCTGATTTATCCAGGTTGGTCAAGGGATAAAAAATATCCTAATACCTGTGGTGTGAGGTCTGAAAACATAAATTATTTATAGAAGAGATAAGGAAAGACAGCAAAATATTGTGGCCATGATTATTTACTCTTCAAAAACGCGATTTCTGTCTCAGTGAGGGAGCTCTGGTTGATTATAAGAAATGTTGGATTGAGTCAAATAACTGATGTGGTGCCCTATATGAAAAATACTTCTTTCCTGTTCAGATGCAAGTTAAGACTAGAAAGGATTGGTAGAAACAATTGTGTACCAAAATATTAATCTAAAGTTCTTTGAATTCCAGCTACAGATGATTTGGTTACAGGTTTGATCATAAGATTAAAGGATGACAAAATTTAACTTATTTAACTCTACAAACACACAAGAGTTGAAAAGATCAATTTTTTTTTGTCTTGGATGCACTAGTCTGTTGGAAATTTAACTGAACTTATTTTTCCAAGGGCAAGGTTTTATATAATTAGGAAAAAAAAAATGACAATTAGGTTTCATAAACTCAGGATTTTTTTCTGCTATGAAAGATGTTAATAGCCTATTTTTTTTTGGAAATTCATGCAGACCAATTTAAATATCTAATTACATAACATTGGGCCAGCCATTTTAATAGTACATAAATAAATAAAATAAGGAACTTGTCTGCACATAAGAATCTAAAGCTCACTATCTCTGAAAAAGGAGAGAGATTTTGTATGATGTCAAGGTTAGAATGAAGTAAATACAATTGAAACTCTGAGCTTATTGATCTAAAGGCAGTGAATACTAAATCTTTTTATTAATCATATTTTATTATAGTTTTCCCTCACTTCAAACAAGCTTATTTTTGTCCTTAGAGATATGCCATACACATTTTATTTTTTAGCATCACTACCACTCTGTTACTGATGGTCGTGCAGTATCTGACAATCTAGTGCTGGAGTTGCTTCTTACCATTTGCAAAAATTGACTTTGTGTCTACGGTAGTGACTTGTGCTGATTTCTCCCCTCTTCTTTGCTAATCAGAGAGTGAGCATGCAGTTAGAAATGTGAAAGATGGGACCTCTGACAATACAGCCCTTTGAAATCTATCTTTTTTTTCAGGGAAAAGCACCTTCTTCCTCAGGCCTTTGTTGGAGGCTTTTTCAGTCACTATGAAAGATTTCCTCTTGCTGTATGCCTGGTCAGAATAAAGAGAAAGAGCTTATTTCTTGTTGCTCTTTTTCACTGCTGCTTAATCAGAATGCTGAAAACATTTTTTACATTGTCTCTTAGGGCTTCTGCTGTTTGCTCTAGGCAATCCCATCCTCCATGTGGGAAATGAGTAGCAGGTTTTTCCATTAGACCTTTGTGGCTACAGAATATTGTCAAAAATATTGCTAGCAAGGCATGTGTCTTAAGCACTCTCTTTGATGCACAGAAGGACAGTGATGCACTGGAATACCTGCAGCTAGGCTTTGCCAGCTTTCTCTCTCCTACTAACTTGAGGAATCCTGGAAAGAATGACTTTTGTTTTCACTCAGTTGAACTCCATGACACCTCAAAAATCTTTCTCTCCTGAGGTGTTCCAACCAGGCTGGCATTCAGTGTCACTGTGTCCTAGGCAAGACAAAACACCACTAGTTTTCTTTCTCATTGGCTACCTGCAGATGAATGGGTGTTTTCTTGGATTACCTGAGCTTTGGGAGCTCAGAATCAATACATTCTGCAAGAGCAACCACACTGTATCTTGATTTTTCTCATCAAGAAAGTTGAATGCAGGGCCAGAAAATCTATAATATGTCTAAAGTTCTGCACACTTTACAATGTAATATTGATATAAATGATGTATGGCAATAGATTTCCTGGGCAGACCTGGTAATGGTGGTGGACAAGACCTATAGACAACATTAAATGGGTAACAGAATTACAAAATGAACATAAATTATTGCATTCACTAAAGAAATCCAATTAAAATGCATTGTGCAATAACAATTAGTTTTAATAGATTAAATTATCTACTGTCTGAAGAAAAACTTGCAATTTTGGTACCATATCATATATATACCTCACTCTTGATATTAACGGAATAGTTTTTGTATTCTGAAAGGAAAACACACAATACTTTGATTAGTTGTGGGTTCAATGGTAGCAGAATCTCTGATGAAGTGTTCATTTTTCCTCTTAGAAGATCAACTTCTTAAGGGACTTGCAACCTCTTTCTGAAAGTTATTTCTAACTGAAACTTGATATGTGACCTATTAGACTAGGAGCATATATAATAAATTATGCTTCTATTTAAAAAAAAAAAGGAAAAAAAACCAGTATTTCTACTTTATGTTCATCTTTGCCTTCAAGTAAATACCTCACAATATCAGTTTACAAATTACTTTAATAGTATTTATTTGTTGTACTTGTCAAATTTAGGAGTTATTTTTGAAGGGTGGAGAGGGAAGGCAATAGACAGTATTTAACTGACAAATTTCATAGTAACTTAAAATTATAATATTCCACAATTTGTAAAAGTGGGGCTTCCTGACAGAGTATGCAAATACATTCTAACAGGAGGTCAAATATCTCTCGTTAATGATTTACACACAAAATAATATTTCCTATATATTATACATGTTTTGTATATAGGTTGTATATAAATATCTACAGTTGAAGTGCTGAAAGAACTGAAAGAATTCTGCATATGTATATAGAAGTATGTGTACACATAATATAAATGTGTGCACTTAAGCCAAGATACAGAAAAACTGCATTTTTTAAATGGATTTTGGCACAAATTGGCTTGAAACAGTTGCACAGAAAATAATTCAGACACACGGTGCTCATCTGAGGATATAAATACACAAGCATTCATTTTGTAAATGCTCGAGGTTTGTATTCACATTTCATTATTATTCTTATCAGAAGAGCATTCTAAGTTGTTCATAAAATGTATAGACAGTCTTGACTCAGCTCCTCTGCTGGATGCTTTGCTAGGCAGTTGGCTAAATATAGTTTGTTTAACCCTCAATCAATTTTCTTTGCCTACTATATTAAAAATATTTTTTCAGGATTTTTTTGGCCATTTTTTGCTTTATGTTTTAGTGTCGTATATTGAATATAAAAACTCCAACACTCATATACAATTGTCCCAATCACATAACTTAAACTTATTGAGTGTGGGGATTTTGAAATATTTAATAGCCTGTGTAATCTCTAGGATATCATGTGGAGAGGAGCTTCAGTTTGAAAATAATTACTGACTCTGAAAGGGGTGATGGATTTGTTTTGTTTTCTGTTGTCAAAGGTGTGTTTTACACCACCATGTCATTTAAAGGGGGTGGCATAGTGGACCATAAACTATGAAGGAGGCTTCTGGAATGCATGGATTATTATTTCCTGACACTGGTGATGGAGAAGTCCATGGGGAAAATGACCTGCTAGAGCTGGTATTAAAAACAAGGAAAGACTTCTTGAGGATGTGGGAGCTGAGAGGAGATGGATTTGCTCATGAGACAGTGGAGTTCAGGTTCTTGAAGAGCAGTAGCAAGGGAAATCACACCTGCTTAACCCAAGAGGTTTCTGTAATGACGTGTCTGACTTGTGGATGAGGGGAAAGTGGTGGTTGCTGGTTTCAGCTGTCTCACATCACATCATGATTGAAAAACTGATGCAGAGCGGACTTACTGGGCAGTGAAGTGGAACTGAAACTGCTGGGTGGAAAGGGTTGTGATCAGCAGCAAAATCCAGTCCCCGGCAGTGTCCTTCAGGGGTGAGTGCTGGGCCTAATATCTCTCATGAATCATCTCTCATTTCTCATGAATCCACTGACCTGTGTGATAGGACAGAGTGAACCCTTTGTAGATAACCCTAACTAGGCTGATGGACCAAAAAGATGGTTGTGCAGCTTTCCACAGAGAAGGAGAGCTGGAGAAATGGGCAGAAGGGAATGTTGTGAAGTTCAGCAACAGGAAACACGTAGGCCTGTACTCGGGGAGGAATAACCTGGTACCCAAATAGCAGCTGAGGATGGACAGGATGGAAAGTAATTTGAATAAGAAAGTGTGGGAGGGACATGGGGGTGAAATCCTGGTTGAGGCCATGAGCAATGGCACCTGTATGGCAAAGAAAGGTATTGTCATCCTTGGAAACACTCAAAAATTTGCTGGCTGTTGTCCTGGGCACCTTGCCGTGTCCACCAGCTCTCTGAGCCAAGAACTGAACTAGGCAACCCCCAGAAATGCCTCCTAACCTAAACAATTTTGTGAAGACCCTAAAAACTACAGGCTACAAAGTCTATTTTGGCACTAAGCAGGTTCCTAAATGTTTCTGATAATTAAAACTTCGTTGTTGTGCTTTCTGTGTGTCTTGGGGTGATGTTATGATATTCCTGTATTCCCTATCGTTTGCGTATATGCTTAGAAATGGGGTCCTGTAACTTTAATTGCATCCAGCAGCC
>VZTX01031052.1:596591-620210 GCA_013400915.1 Pardalotus punctatus | reverse complement strand
TACATATATACACACACAAATGCATATATATACACACATATATTTATACATATATATGCACACACACACACATAAATTATATATATGTGTGTGTCTCACGCGAAACGGGAGAGAAGAAAGCCACATATCAATGTTCACGAAGGAGAAAGAAAAGTATGTTTTCATTACCCTTCCACCCTGAAGGACTAATGCATTCAGATTTTGCCCAACACATACTCTCCAAGGAGCTGCAGAGATTCATGAACCTGACAGACATGAAGTCTCCCAAAATCCTTCAAGGCAACTAGTAAATACTAACTGGTGAATCAGATGATTCAAAAGCCTAATGATCAGGAACAGAAAAACAAAGATATAAAGTCCAAACATTACTCAGATCATACAGAGAAGACAGAAGATCCAAACTGGAAGCAATCTTTAAATGACCACATGTATCTTTATACAATGTTGTTAATATAAAAGAATTATGCACATGAGATTTCTCTGGTACATTCATTCCTCTAGAGGCACACCAAATTGGGGAGTGGCTGTTATATTCTTAAGAACAATAACCTGGAACAAATTTATGTATTTCCTCCAGTCAAATGTCATCAATAAACAAATGGAGGCTTAGTGAAAACCAGTATTTAGCACTTTTTTGTAACTGGGTCTCCTATTCAATCTATCACAGCAGAAAGTCGGCAGTGAACTGCCTGCAATCAGTGTGAGCTCCGAACAAAGCCAAAACCCTGCAGCTGACTCTTTGTGTTACCTGATGTGCAGGAGTTGCCTTTTCAGAACTCAGAATGCTCACTTTGTGTATTCATTTGTAATCCGTGGATACTAAGACAAAGATATGGTCACTTTTCCTGAAGGCTCTACTAGGAGGAAAAAGCCTTTAGTGTGTCTGCTGCAGATCACTCTGTACAATTATTCTGTGGCAGCTGTAATCATTCCAGTAAATATAAAACACATCCCCAGGGCTGCCAGCAGCACACACCGGTGGGGTTACATTTGCCAACTGCCGATCCACCAGTGTATCCAAGTCCTTCTCCACAGGGCTGTTATCAATCCATCCATCTCCCAGTCTGCACACTGGAGATTGCCCCAACTCATGCGCAGGACACTGCGCTCCACCTTGTTGGATCTCCTGAGGCTCACGTGGGACCATTTCTCAGGCCTGTTAAGATCCTCCTCAATGGAATCCCTTCCCTCCAGGGTCACCATTAGGCCGCTTAACTTGCTGTCATTCACAAACTGGGTGTGTTTTCAACCCCATTGTCCATGTCCCAGAAAAATATCACAAGGTTAGAGGAGAGTCCCTTCAGACTGAGGGAATGATATCTTCAGACATAAATGAAGAAATTTCTGGAGAGGGAAGAGCAGCAGGCCAGGAGAGACAATGTCAGAATATGCTACAAAAACAACAAAAAAAATGAAATATGCAGTGAGCATGGCTGATCAGAAAATTAAGCTGTTGGGATTAATGGCTGAATTCGTAGGGCTGCTGGCCATCCTAATGTTCCTGGTAATTGTGGGCTTGTCTCCAGGTTATGACCATCCCTAACATTTGTTCCATGGAAAGAGGTAAAAGGTTTAAATTGGAGACATCTGCTACCACCATCGAGTACTCTGTTTATTAAATCCAAGAAGAAAAAAAGCCCGTAGAAGCTCAGCTGTTCTCTTTCTGACATAATTAGGAAATAGTATTTGATTTCTTAGAAGAAGAAAACAAAGGCAGTGTGAGACAACAAAATGCAAACCTTCAATAAGAGCTAAGTTCAGGAAGTTTTGTTTGCTTTTTTCCACAGAACAGGTTATAAGGTGGGAAACAAGCATGTCAAACACCTCTCAATTCCATTTTCTGAAGAAAGGCACACTTGAATTTCTATGTTTGCCTCTGACCTGAGAAGTTGATGGTATTTTTGGTCTTATTTTGCCTAAATTCCATTAGCTATGAGCTTCTATCACTATGTGATCATTACAGAAAAGAACACCACATTCTCCAAATTGGAACCAATATTTTGCCCCCACTTTGAGTTATATTCCATTGTTCCAAAAATGGAAAAACTGCTAAACTGGCTTTTCAGAGTAGTATCATATATAGAGTAAAAAATTAAAGTATTCAGCCATGATAAAATTCCCAGACAAGGGGGAAAAAAGCAACTTGCAAGCCTGAATGATTAGAATGACATTTCTTTTCTACCAAGAGCCTTATTTGTAGCACACACAAACAAGCTTTTACCAGGGTATACTTCCATCACTTTCCTTCAAAAGCTTAAAACTTTTTTTTTCTGTGCTTTTTGTCTGTTTGAATGTTTTCTTCCTTCTGTCTCTTAATACTCATACAGAACTTTAAATAGAAAAAAGACTACTCTTTTAAATTTGTCTGATGGGAAGCATGGAATTAATTAAAACACAGGAACAATCAGTTGTCAGGGGGATGGGAGAGAACTCAAGCACACATATAAACACTTTAAGCTCAAGTTTTCTGTTGGGAGCAAAACAAGAGTTCTCAGCCTGAACCAGGGAGAAAGGACATGCTGTTCCTCCAGATGTTCAATTAAGCATCACACACCGGGGCAGGAAAATTAGATAGAAGGTGATCTCTCTCTAAGCACATGAGTCCAGATGATGAGAACTTTGTTTCTCTTGATAGAATGAAAGAAAACCTTAGGGACATTTTTAAAAAATTTTTAGGAATTTTCATGTGCTCCAGATTCCAGAAGCAAAAACAAACATGCAATCAACAACAACAACAACAAAAAACAATGACCAAAAAACCCAACAAACAAAAAAAAAACCACCAAAAACAAACAAACAAAAATAAAAAAAAACAAAGCCGCTTTTTCTGCTATTTAATACAGAAAGGTCCTAACACCCCAGTTCTTTCTGGGGCTGAACTATTGAATAAATCATTATAACATCTCGGGTAAAATAGTCTCCATGACCACAAGACACTCTTTCCTGTGTTGGGAGGGGACGAAAATTTATAAAAATGTTGAAAACACTCAAGCCGGATCATTTCAGTAAGACTGGTCTCTTAACAGCATCCATAGGCACTTTACAAATACAAACAAAACCATATCCACTCTGAAAACCAATTTGATTTTCATTATTAAAAAAGAAAAAGAAAACCCTCTCCCAAATCCTACACCAAGCCATGCAAAAAGAATCAACCCACCAAAATCTATGCTAAAAAAACCAAAAAAATAATTTGACATTTTAGCAGTTAATGTCATTTTGATAAAAGCAAGAGCAATAGCTGCCAAAACCCTGTGTCTTATAATTGCATCTTAAGTTTCTTAGGAACTCCAAATAAACAACAAAACATATATTTTTAGGAAGATGTTATTCCAGATGGTAGTTAGACACCTGACAGGATTCAGATGAAATGTGGTCTTCTTTAGCAATTTTTTTAAAAAAGCATTAAAAACTAAAAGGTAAGAGATCAGGCAATGCACAATCTTCTCTGTTTTAACTTCTCTAAACTGAATTTTTCAGGGTTTTTCCCCAATTTGCGTGTGAATCAGTACTAAAATGCTTTTCAGACATCACTGCAAAAAATTAAATGTGCATTACCAACACCTGCTGGGAGGGAATGTCACACTCAAAATCTTAATCTGGGTAAAAGTGAGCATGCTACATATGTGGAGCCAAGAAATTATTATCAGCCTAGTTAATGCTTTGGCATTCTGTTTGGCCAAGTAACCTAATACAGAAAATTTGCAATGATTAAAAATGTTACATTTATACTTATGTACAACTATATTAAAAAAGATATTCTTAGTTCTTCCTTTCTATGGTATGCCCATGTTCCTGAAACCTGCGTGGGTCCGATGGTGTTCCCCAAGCAAAAACAAACGGAGTGTCATGGACACCCGTCAACATCTGTCAACATCTTCAGCTCTCTCTGGGAGGAGTGGGATGTTGGTGGTGGCATCCTTTCCTTTTTAGTGCCAGGCTCACTTTTTTTGCATACATTTGCATATTATAACCTGATCCCTTCTCCCAGGGAAGAAGTGAAAGCACCCCCACAGCCTCCCAGTATCCCTGGGGCTGTCAGGCCTTCCCCAGTGGCATTTCCAGAGCTGGACTAAGACAGTCTGGACAATGGGAACCCAGCTCAGCCCCACTCAGGGCAAGGGCAGCCCAGCCAGGCCCGGGACCCAGCACAGCCCAATTCCTGCCCCTGACAGCATTTACATATTAACATGATTTTGCTCTTTCCAGCTACATGTAGTTACCTACTTTAATAGATTTATTCTCCAGCTGTTCTCCAGCATGATTCATCTGCTAAGTAAAGAGATTGGCACCATTTGGAATTTGTGCTTCTAGACATGGCTAGCTGGGGAGTTGTAATTCATATTTCACTGTCTGAACTCATTTCAGTGCCTGCTTGCCAGACTTTTAAGGTTACTCAGGATTATCTGTCTCTCACTTTCACCCAGTTCAGTAAGAGACTTAATCGGGATAAGACTCATTTGCTTCAATAGGATTTACTGCTTAAAATTAGGCAGATGCTTAAGACTAATTCAGCAAGGTGTTTAATCATTAGAGCCTGTCTGTCAAAACAATAACCCCAATGGGAACAGTGATTTAACACTTATTTAAATTCTTACATATATATTTAATTTTTTAAAATTATTTTAGTACTGTGCAGAATAGAAAGGAATGTAAGCACATGCTAAAACTCACATGCTACGTACTTTGATGTATGGATTTCATATTCTTTGAAGTACCACATTAACAAGCTAGTAGAAGGATTTACAAACCATTCTATCCTTTTTTCCTGTTAGTCTCACCAGGAAATCTATTTTATATGTATACAGAAGCTTTAGTTAAAGGGGAAAAAATCCTATATTTTTTTAATTAGTAATAGAAGAATTATTTGATTAACATTTTGGCATAGAATATGAGCCCTTTACGTTGTTATGAAGGTGTTCATAAAATAGGTGAAAATGAAAACTTGGAAAGGCTATAAAATGTTATTACCATGATGAACTTACTTGAACAGAGATGAAAGTCAGCTCAAAGTTATCAAAACTTTGAAGAGCTGCAGAACAAAACTTTGAAGATCTGCAGAACTAGACACATATGTATTTTTAACTAAAGTATTTATAGGGGGAGAAAAATTACCATTCACTCAGTATTTATCATGGTGCTCATGAAAAAAATTTTTAAATTTTTTCTCCATTGAAATAATTTCATTTTAGAGTTACTATGTGGGGAAAAGGATTGATCGATAGGCTTCTGGGCATCCATTTTTCCTTCTGATTTGTTTGTTAGTTTGAATGCTCAACTCATACTGGACATCATATCAAAACATATCACTGACACCACTGCATGTAAACTCCAGGTCCAATAAGTTTGTATATGATATTCTATTAATTATCTGGTTATGAAGAAATATAGAATCATTCTGACATAGGAAAGGGTACAGGAATATTCTTAGTCATGTTTTATCTGCCTTTCTGAATAGTGGCTTGAGCAGTTTCCTAAATGGACATAATCTCCCAACCTGGACACGAGGCTAGAAGGACTTGCATCAATAAACGAGCCCTAGCAGCCTAGCAAGAGAGCAGTCACTGAAAGTACTAACAGAATCATTTGGAATCCAATAACCTGAGGGTTCATTTACTCTTTTTAGAGATACTGCCATGTTGAGATCAAGGAATACAAAGTAGCTACTTTCAAAGTAAACAAGATACAAGGCTGGAACTCTTTGTTCAGCAAAACCTCCTTTTACACCTATATTTTACCTAACTTTCTTAATACTGTTGAGTAGCACATTGTCTACAGTAGCAAACTTTGAGCTTTTTTTCCCATTCGTGTCTTACACAAAACATGACTGAAGATACAATTTGAAAATGAGGACTAGTTTTCAAAGTTACCTAAGCAGTAATTTACACAAATTGGATTTTTGAGAAGAAAATGATCAGAAGTGCAACAACAAAGGTAAACTCTCTCCTCAATGCCAGGTTTGAAGATGTGTATTTACTGGAATGACACAAGTTAAGTATATATATTTATCAGAATACAACATGACAGTAATAGTGCCTATTACCTTGCACGGTGGAATTACCATACTTTCCAATAAAACTCCTGTGGGGATGCCATACCTCACTAGTATCTGCACTTGTATCAGCTACTTTCTTAAGGACAAAAAAAGGCAGAGATTCCTTGCCTTGTAGAAGCATGTGCAATCTAAAATTTTAAAAAGTAGCCAGTTCACAGACTTTTGAATTTGAATCCCAACAAATAAGAATGGAATACCAAAAAAATGCAGAATTTTTTCTTGTGAAAACTGAGCTCTTAATAAGCAGATTTTTTTTAAAATAATTTTTTGAGGTAAGCAATATCTAACACAGTGTGGCTGTGAAATACAGCTTGCCAATCCTCCATGCACTAATAGACAAATGACAATAGTAAAGTTATTTGGTTCTGACTCGTTCAAAGACCTGAGTTAAAGCAGCAAATTTGAAACTACCACCTTAAACAGAAGAGGTAAGGTAAGACTTCTAAATTAATTCACATCTCAGTTTTTATTGAAAAAGAAAGCTGAATCCTGTCAGGAAAAGCCCAAATTTATTTTTGTTTATGCATGCCAATGAATACTGACAGATATAATTCGTAGTCAATTTGCAATTTATGCCCCAGCCTGTAGAGAGTGGCCAATTTAAAGTTTTAATATTAAGTCAGCAAAGAAGGCAATTTAGCATATATTTTTAAGTATGTGCAGATGTTTTTATATTTTGATGTTTAACCAATAAATTGCACAAGTAACAAACACATTTGCAACTCACCTCTGTCAAAATCAAAGTAGACAGTAGCAAGACTAAAGCCATGATCACTGAGGCAGTTTTCTTCAGAGTTCCATATTATCTGCAGAGGCAGAATTGCAATAAATCATCCCCTCTACAACAAGATGATCCCAGAAAATGGTGTCTGAATTATTCTGAGAAGTTCAGCACTGAGATGTCAATAGCCCAGTTGTCAATAGCCCAATTTGGAAGTAACTACTGTTCACTTTTCCCCTCAGTTAGGGCAATTTTCCCTTATTTGCATTAAAGTTTCTGAAAAATGTTAAAATAACTTCATTAATATTAAATTTCTGAGTTTTAAACAGAAAAGGTATAGATTTTTTCATGTTTATATCACCTCTAGTTTTGTTTTAAAACCACATGAAAGTTTCTGGTATTTAAATATTTTACATTGACATCCTATAATAGTATTGAAATAATATACCTCCTGTTCATGAAAATGAAAGTGAAACAAACCTCTTGAAAATGTTATCCTTGAGTTCTGTCATGTCTGAGCAAAGGTTTAAGCTACATAATTTTTTGGATCTCTTTTGATTCTTCAGAAATAAGAAAATCAGTTTGGGGTTTGGTTTTGGTTTTGGTTTTTTTTTCAGCTGTGTAGATAATATAAAGAAATAAGTGGGAAAAGTAATTATCGAGAAGGCATATGAAGTCATTAACATGAGCCAGAAAGGTTCCCTTACAGAAAAAAGACAAAGGGCCAGTTACCCATAAATCAAGCTTCAGATAGACAGATTTCTAAAGGTTCTCACTATTGGTTGTTCACCCAGAGATGTAGTACATTATATATTATTGAAACAAGAAAATCCACACTCATGTTGATGCTGTGTGTATCAACCCAACTAAAAGCATGTAGTCAGGTACAAACTTTTAGTCCTTTTCCTTTCAGAATGATGCCCAGATATCTGAGCTTCAGTCACTGCACACTTCCAGAAGAAATCTGTTTATCTCAGCTGTCCTGCTTTGAGTCCAAGCCTACTTGTGCAGATATTTATTTTCAACCTGGGCAGGTATTTAATGTTCACTCTTATTTTTGGTTGAATAAACTATTACTTATCAAAGAAGAGGTTGGGGAAGAGGAAAGGAAGGGAGAATGAGAAGACACACAAAATAGTATCTTCTCCACAGAGCCAGAATACATGATGCTGAAATTTAAATAGGACTGTGATAGCAAGCCTGTCTACAGTACATGACTTGTCTTCCCTAATCAACATGCCTCAGTTTGACACTAATGTATCCTAACAAGGACAGCCAGAAGTTATGTAAAAATAAAGAGGGATTTGGCAAAGTGCTGAAGTTGTCAATAAAATCTTACAAGTAACTCAAGGTCACTGTGTCAAATAACTCACTTCAGCTGATGTAGAACTGCAAATTGACATGGAGAAGACAAACACTTTTTCAGAGCCCCGTCTTTGCCTGCTGCAAGACAGATTCCAGGCAGTTTTCAAATTGAGTGTTTTGAAATCTAAACACTGAAGTATCACATTTTCATCACCTCTATCATTTCTGCCTGTGGGCAAAGCAAATTGAAGGCTTCCAAGAAATCATGCTTCATTCAAAGCTAACATGAGTGCCTGTTGTGCCACATAAACAGGACTTCAAAAGGTGTATCAGCTACCCCACTATGAAACATAAATGAATTAGACAAATTAAAAATATAGAGAAGGGATACTGAATGTCAGGGACAAATCATCAGTGTTATTTTAGTCTTAAGACATGAAAAAGATGCAAGTGGCAGAAATTTCAGTAGTGTATTACTTTTAATTACACAATAAAAAAAATTGTTCCAGCTGGAATTGGCTGCAGTTGTTCACAAGGTAGAATTGGATATAATATGGTTTAGAATGGATTTAACATGAGAAAGAAAAGGGTTAATTGAAATAAACCACTGATAGAGGAAAGAATGAGATAAGGTAAGAACTGAAAATAAAAAAAATCAGCATAGAGTAATACAGGAAACTTGGGCATAAACCGAATAAAGCCTCACTTAGTATATGAATTAAATATTATGTTAAAACTATTTAGAAGGATACAGACTCTATGAAACTAGCATTATTAAGAGTGATTTCTAAAAGTTTTTCTGGTCACTATGGCCATGTGGAAAGTTCAGATCTTAAAAACAATCAGAGAGTGTTATCACTGCAGTTAGAGTCCTGTCCATACTTCTTTGGTCTAAACAAATGCATATTGGTGATATATTTGTTATGATTTTTTAGATTTAATTTTTATAGCCAAACTATGAAAAGATGCACTGCTCCTAAAAAATGCCAGGTGAATGGCTCTGGGTGGGGAATGGTGGTTCACACCAATATGCTGTTGATTTGGCCATTGTAAATTCTACTGTATCTATTGACAACTTCAAACACAGAAAAAACCTGCAAATATCTGAGGAAAAAAAAAAGGCGATTTGTGCATTATACATGTTAAAAGAGACAAATTAGCCCAGGCTGTCACTATTCCATTAAAGAACATCATCCACATTTGACAGGAAAAAAGTACTGTATCTCTGTGCCTTATATATGAAAATATGTTACCAGATTCAGGAACTTGGGATATTCCTCCTGAGGCATTTAGTGGAGTTAATAGCAGCTGTTTCATTGAAACAAGCATTTAATTTTAGAATTTTTTTTTTTAAATCCCACCATATTATAACAAGTATCTGTAGTTATTTTGCAACAAAATAAGACATCAAGCAGTAAAACAAAGTTGGTTTTAAATATAAAAATGATTTTAAAAGAGATATTTAAAATAATCTGTGTTATTTTTCTCTCTAAAAAGCTGTTATTTCTAATTACAGAAAGAAAAAAACCCAGTAAAACCAACCTGCTCTTATCTTGGAAAAAGAAACCAAACCAAAACACACCCAGAACCAAAAAACGCCATTCAAAGTATTTTTTTCCTGCTTGTTATTTTATATATTGTTTTGTGTATGTTTTCAGAAATGTCTAGTGGTTAAGAAAGAAAATGTTTTTTATATTATAAGTATCTATAATCATATACTCTGTTTGTACATTCCAGCCCAGCTGACCAAGTAAGTATGTGTAAGCTCTTGGAACACACCGTATTACAGAACAAGGTATGTTAGGAAAAAAACATTAACATGACATTTTTGATGAATAGATGTTCTTTTATATTGCACCCTGATAGACTCAAAAGACAAAAGGTAAAATATTAATCAAATAAATCATTCATTGGAAATTAGCGACCAAGTTCTAAGAGTAGAGGGCTGATATATTTACTCTTATGGCAAATGCATTGAAACTTTGAAAGTGTCTCTGGAAACTCTTGAACTTAAAATATAAGTTTATGTATATAAAAAACTGGTGGAGAACTTTAAGACACATAGCTGGAGACACCTGTCTTAGAGTTACTTATATACATGTGTGTATTTTCCTTATAACATAATTTTCATTCTAGTATTTTTCTTTCTGGAAGACTAAATTAGCCTGTTAAAAAAGAATGTAAAGCACGTAATGCAAAATCTCCTTTCTGCATTCTTTTATTTCAATCACATTTGAATATGTCATTAGGAAAACGGAATAGAAAATCTAGACTGCAGACAGCATTTCCACTGAATTTCAGACTATATATCAAACACCTAGAATGATCTTAAACCAAACCCAGAGAGGAAAACTTTGCCATTAAACTGCTGTATAAACACGCATTTTCATTAAACTTTCCTCATACTGCAGATTAAAATTTATAGAAGTTCATTAGTAGCTGGTAAACACTTAGACTGCTCCAAAATGATGCTGTGTGACCTCTGTGATGTGACTACTGATCAGGAGTTTTAAACGAGAGCAAGCTGAAGAAGCATATAATTGTATATAGAGAGAGCATGTGTGTGCTTATATAGGCAAACAGAGTTTCTCAAATCTTTCTTCCTGATGAGCTATTACTCAACTGAGGAAATAGAAAAGCAGACCCAAGAGCAGGTTATATGGTCAGCACAGATTGCCTGCTAGATCAAGAGCACAGGGGGACCAAATAATAAGACAGAAATCAATAAAATGTTCCAAACCAAAAAAAGGAAAATAGTGATTTACATGAGTAAAGCACTAAACATAAGACGACTTCAAAATTTTTTTTTTTAAAGAGTTCATGCCACAAATATGACACCCAGAAATATAATTGATGATACAGTCCTGTCAACACGAATTATGAATTAATATGAATACATGTTTTCCCTTCTTGCATTCTTGGAAGATTCATTTCTGTCTGTTTGATCTAAACCATTCTGTTAAAAAATTGCATCCACCTCCATATGTTCAGACACTGATTTCTCTTTATGGATCTCTCTACCTAAAGAGAAAAGAGTTTGATATTTCAGAATTCAAGCTGTATTCAAAAAAATTAACTGTATCTCAGCTCAAACTAGCACAAGAGTATCCAATTCAAAATCTTAAAAAAATTACATGTATAAGACTTCAGATGATATTGCTAAAAGATTTCATATGGAGATGACAATAAAGCCCTTGTATCTTAGCAAGATCATTGACTATAGGACAGAACAACAATAAAAAGTGTTTGGCTTTTGTACATTAACAGACACAAAAATGATCAATCTTAAATAAGAGTACAGAAGCAAAATGAAACAGCTCTGAATTAAAAAAAAAAAAAAGGACTAATTATAACTCTAAGAGTAATCACTCATTATTTTAGTACTACTTGGTTAGTCCTATAAAGAACTACCATGATTTTATGGAGCTTCCATCTCCCTAAAATGTTCATTAAATAAACAGTAACTTAGTAACCAGCTCAGCTCAGCACTTACTATCACACTGTAATGTGTGGGAATTTTATAACACCGAAGTTGTGGTTCAGCACTCGACCTTGTTTCAGCAGAGAATACACATCTAGATGTACCAAATACAGTTGATGATCCTGAACTATCAGGCAGTGTTTGATTTGCATGCAGGTTCAGAGTCTAATATTAACCACTGCATCTTGAAAAATACCTCTGAAAATCTCAGTCATACTGCTGATTCAATCCCCTTTCAAAATATCTTTATGTTTAGGTTCACTGTCTCTTTCTGAAAGCTTCCTAAATCAGCAGCAGCCTGTGGGTGTGCCTGCTACAAAAATATTTTAAGAAATGGGAGACAAGGGTCAGTCAATTAAATTTAAGAACACCAGGAATATACAGCTCCTCATAAACTCAGATAGAGCATTCTTCAGCTCAAACACTTGACTTTTAGATCCAGAGAGGTATTGGATGGGCAAGCATAACACAAAAATAACTTATCGTATTTAACAATTTTAATGACATTATTATTAATGAGGATTTTCTGTACTAATTTGGACTGTGCTCATATGGCTGGACTAGTAACAATTACCATACTGTGATTAGGTCTTACCATTTTTTGTTAGGTTAACAATAAATTTTTGGTACTCCCTCTCCTGCATACAGCATAGTCCTTCTTCTCTGTAACAACAACTTGTAACTTTGTATGTCTCCATTTAGTTTATTGAACTATAGTCCAAAAGCTCAAATAAACTGCATGTACAATTATTTTAAGTTCTGTGCGTAGACGTCAGAAAAGCCGGCAGTCCAAAGTTGCAGTCCTGTTAGATATATGACAGGAAAAAGCATTAAGAACACAAACAACTGTGCCATATCTACTGAAGTGAAGGGAAAAAAGACAAGAAATTAAATTAACTGCCTTGAAAGCATGCAATAAAACAAAACTGTAAGTTCCTAGTCCTTATCCAGAGCTGTGTCGTTGCCTCCTTGTACTTTAATATGATAGAGGCAAAATGTGACTTGGTGATGCTTCCTCACCTGTATCTTTTACCTTTTAATCCTTATTAAATATATTATTGAACGGCCTTTTGAATTCAAGGACATTTTAAGAAGTGTTTTGCTTTATTACCATCATACCTAGTTTTTCATACATAACAGGATAAAAAACACCAATTATGTTTTCCACAATCCAAAACCAGAAAGATTAAGTTAGATATGAAATATGGGGTGCAAGGAGCAGAAGGCCTCTATTAAGATTTGCAACAGTGTAAGCTTTTTGAGGCGGTTGGCTGGTTCTAGTTTGGCTTTGGTAGGACCAGGTCAGCACACACCAGCAGCTTGATCATCTGCTTAGGCCACAAATCAGACCTCTTTACCCTGCGTGTTTATGTTTATTTTCAGGGGCTGACATCAAAAATGAGGATGGAGGAAAGACTTGCCTTCAGTCAAGCACCTGGGACTCTGGTTTCACAGAGCTCCAGCTTTAAATGTACTCAGTGGGAAGCAGAACAGGCATCTGAAATGCCCAACACATTGGAAAATGACTATTTCAGTTTCAGCACATGCTGTTCTGAGCAGTCATTTCAGAGGCTGGATCTTTCCTGTTTGAAGGATGTGTGGAGCCAATAACAACCACCTTCCTGCAATGTGAGCAAAGGCAAAGAACCTACCCTGGTACTTTCCAGAGCTCCTGCAGCAACTAAAGGCACCAGCTGAAGAAATGGGTGAAAAGAGAGGCAACTTCTGTTGATTAACTGGTAGCTCAGAGAGAGCTGGAGATGGACAACCCTGCTCCCAACTAAATCTAGAGTCCTCTTATTCATGCAAAGAGAGATCAATCTAATGTCTGTGGCATCTCATCATCCTCTCTTTGTCAACATATGCAATCACACACCAAATGAAGAAACACTAATTAGAGTCATAGAAGAAGAGGTTATTTTCTAACTGGAAGAGGACAGAAGAAAAATGAATCCACAAGTTCCTTCTTATGGGGCACTCTCTTTTCAGCAGTTCACTATCCAACTTTTCCTTCTGCTTTCTTGCTCCAGTTTTTCCTGTTTCCTTTTTTTTGCATAAACATGTTATGCATGGAACAGAAATTCTATTGTACCTCTGGCTAACATTTTTTATACAATGAATTTCTATTTAAGTCATCAGGAATGTCATTACGATAATAACTAACTAGGCATTGAAAACTTTTCTCCCTCTATTCAGCCTCCCCCCCTTCCCCCTGAACCCATGCTGCTGCACAAGTGGAGGATGTTAATTATCTTTAACAAAAGGTACAAATCCTTCTAGTGAATATTAAAAAAACTAAATGGTTTTAAATTAGCATGCTATGTTAACTCTTGCACACAAGTATATTTATTTTAGCTTAGCAAATAGAGCAGAACACAGTTCAAAATATGTGTACATAAAAGTCTTAGGCAAGAGCTGCACTGAGACACAGACCTATTTATAAGCCATGGAGGAGTATAAAGCGCCAGCTGTGGGGAATCAGCCCTTCATTTCCTGCACCAGCTTTGTTGCTCCAAGCATGAGAGGAAGCTCAGACAGACTGCAGTACTTGGGAATGGGTTATACTTGTGCAAACACAGGTCTACTGAAGTTAAGTGGAAGATGTGAGAGAAAACCTGTGTGGTGAATCAGTATTAATAGTGAAGATTGCCCATTATCCTTTCTTTTACTGTGGCATAAAGCATAACAGAAAGACTACTTCTAGACTCCTTAAATGGGGATGGAGTTGGGTTCCAGTACAAAAGCAAGGCTTTGATAAAATTACTACTGGAATCAACTTACTTCCCTTTGGTCTCTGTGGATTCCACAGCATATCTGACATAGTCTTTCTAATTTTGTGCTTAATTGTAGGTGGTAAAATCTGTGATGGCTATTTGACTGTACTATGGGCTGACTTAACTCAATTTACTTATATCAAGTTAGGTCTTATAACAACTTATCTGGGATTTGTCATATTCCTGTTTTCATTCCCATGCAACACTGAAAACCTTAGCACAGATGGTTCATCTTTATAATACTGTAATTTAATGTGCATTATCTCAGATGTTTTGGCAGTTCTGGATGGTCTGTGGAGATTTTCTGGCAAAAAAAAAAAGTCAAGCTGGTACAATATTGTGATGAAAAGGAAGCAATTATGATGTTTATTTCTGATATATTTTGTAGCAAGTGATGAATTAATCTTAATTCATGTGCAGGTACATATTTTTCTCACAGAAGAAATTAAACTGCTAAGAAAAAAAAGAACAAAATCAGAGCAAGCAATCCATACCTATCTCCCTGTATCAAACAAGCAGTAAACCTTTGCTTTGGGAAAATGCTACCTCTTCATACTTGACAGAGTAACATGTAGTGGAACATAAAACTCAGGAAGAGAAGCTGTGCTTAGACGCTGTGTGTAAGTCATCTACATCCATCCCAACTCAGATCCATTAAAACATTAAATTATACTGCTATTCTATTTTGAGCTTAACAAAAACCATGAAATCCAGATGAATGGCATATCTTTACAAGCTGAAATTTCTTTTAAAGTCAAGTATAATTCCTTGCGATTCTAAATGCAGAACCATGTGATGGCAGTTTTTGTACAGCTGCTCAAAGGGAGTAAGGAGAAGAGACTGCAGCTGTCATGGCAAATTTCTAGATTTGAAGATATTTGTGGTTATTCATGCTAGCACCCAGAGATGAGATTGACAACCTCATGTTAACAGACTCCTTGTAAGAGGCAAATAAAGAGTGATCAATTTGTCTATAAAGAAAACACTGGACAGAAATCAATTTTAACATGATTTAACTAATTTTTAGAGTATCTTGCATTACTAAATACAATGGATTTTTTTTTTTTTTCCACTACAGGAAGGCCATCCATTTTGTTTCTAGAAAATCCCAGCCTGTTCTCAACTAATTTGAAGTGATATAAGTGAGAGTTAACAGAAGGAAGCATACAAATATTCAAACATCCCCAAGTTAGCCATTCATAAAATAGAGTCCTGTTACTTTATTGTAGTAAAGGACTTTTTGAGACACATGTATTATATGGTCATTCCATAAACACATCTAGTAAGAGCCAAACAAATAGAAATCAATTATAAAAAAGATCAACCCTATTCTGATACATAAGTTAGTTTGAACATTCAAAATGAATAAAACTCTACAAAGCCTGCCAGTCCACCCAGTCCATTCCCATTCAATATGCCTAAGAGGGCACTTCTGGCTGAAGGAATAGCTGCTAAGAGAAAAACAAAATCTTCTGAAGATGGATACACTAGATTGTTCAGCATGTTGTTATGATCTGCCTGCTTGCTCAGCTAAATGAGTGAAGTAAACCATACAAATTCTAACACAACCTGTCTGCCTGACACATTTTTGAAGTTGGAGCAATGGAGTCATGACCACAAGTACAGGAAGAGCAAGAAGTCATACCATAGGCTCATGAGTCAGTAGATCCATAAGTGGTCCAAAGAAAAGGTCTGTACTCAGACAAAGGAACAAGGAAAAAGCATTATGCTTCTCATGTTTGCCTTTTTTATGATTCAGGTTTGATAAAGAAGAAATTACATAGTGGAATGAAAGTTCAGTTATGTAAATTGATCTTAATCCAACCCTAAGGCTACTCTAAAAAAATCCATGAAAAGAAAAGATGCAGGGAATATATTTTGTCTGGACTAGGGAAAAATTCCACCTTAGCAGGTCTTTGCAGCACACCTAGGTGCTATGCAGTTGTCAGAAAAATTAGTGAAATGGAGCCTGAGAAGTAGGCAATGAATTGTTTGCAGAAAAAAATGTTTGGGTTTTGTGCTCAACACTATAGGAATAGGTGCATGTTACACAGGTCAGAATGCTTAAGGTGCAACAACACCTGAACATGCTTACTTACCTCTGGGAAAGAGCAAAGTTGCAGGCACCTGCCAGCTGTAAAATATTCACACTACACCTGCATTTGGGTGTTGTAGTGTTGCCCTCAAAAGGCCTAGTAAAGAAAAAATCCTAGAAGAGGATTCTGCTGTTACAGATAGCAAAGAATTTTAAGATAAGCTAGTTAGGATAAGTTAGTGTTTCTTTTGTTGTCTGTTAAGCTACTCAAGCATTTCCAGGGAAATTTAGGTGATGTGGTATAAGAAGACATTGTCTCTATTCTCTGAACAATAAATTATTTCATGGCTGCCCTTTCACATGGAAGTTGCTGCCAGTTCCTTCAGAGGAATAAGTCTCAACAGACAGCATAATGTGTTGATACAGCAGAGGTTTGGGAAGCTAAGCACAGATATTCAGTTTCTCATAATTTGATATTTCATAATTCTTTGGGGTGAAGTTAACAACATCACAATTATTGATAGTAGCTCTGATTTGTCTAGCTTGCCACTTAAATATCTTTCAGAGAGGATATTTCCTTCTCAGGATTTGGCTATTGCTCTCATGCTCAGATAGCGGTACCAACTCAGGTGTTAAATGTGTGCTCAGTAACACATGTAATGCAAGAGCTGAATGCTCTGATATGTTCAAACACAAACACACAGTCCATGAAGCAGCAGGAGAAGGATTTCTCACAAAACACAACAAAAGCCACTTTTAATCCCAGGTGTAAATCTGACAAACAGTTTATTCTTGTTCTTATATTTATTGATAGTGGTCTCATGGAAATCAGTAAGATAAATGGGTCCATAAATCTTTAGCACAAAATAGCCAAGGAGAGGAAAAGAAACATTGCACTCTCCTGGCAATTGATTTGCTCAGTCCAAGCAATTGTCACCCAAAATGGGCACCAGACCCTCTGACCCTTAATCCAGTGCTACAGCCTTTCTCATTGCTCTCCCACCTAAGACAAATTACAAACTACAAGGAGTTTTTCTCCCAAGAATCTCATACAAAATAAAACAAAACCAATCTGCAAAGAGTATGATCAGTCTACTTGTAGCACTGTATTTTTCTCAGCTGAGAATCATGCTTAACCTGAAACACCTGAATGATGAATATCTTCTTGCTTTAACATGTTGACAACGGGCACTTAGCCAGTTCACATCTCCAAAATCTATTTTTTGTTTGTTTCCTTCTAAACCTTTAACCCGATCTGAAAATAGGTGAACTTTGTGAAATTTCTCTCTAACAGTCCAGGCTCTGGGAACCCTGACTGGCCCTGCCCAACCCTGGAGTTCCCCCCGCATATCCACAACTCAAGACTCAAATCAACCTCCCAGAGCCATCAGCCCCTGTCCCCACCGCAGCTGCACTCCCACACCAGGTGGATCCTGGCTTGATCTTGGCCAGAGTAATCTAGTACTAATTTCTAGTTGTTTCATGGGTTTTATGGGTATTTTTACTTAATGGAGTTAACAGCAAACTCATCAGTAATTGATGGAGTGGCTTTTATGCCTCTGCATTACTGCTTCCTTCTTATGTGCATATCTAGCAAATAGAGAGCGGTACCTTCAGAAGTCTTGGACTGATGCTGGAATCAAACTCTCAGAAAACAATCAAACACTCTCTTTGGTCAAATATGCAGCATGTTCAGGTCTCTGTCCCTCAGAGCGCAAAAACCATGGATCCTGCAGCGTAAGACAAGACCATGGATCCTACAGCTAACAATAAGAGGTTTCAGCTTTGGGAGTTTATGTTGACTTGAAGAACACAAATGACTAAGTGCATGGTAGTGAAAATAATATCTGAGTATTATATCAGTGGATTATATAAGTGGTTTTTGTCTGTGTTTCTTTATGCAAAGAAACAAAAATCGTATGTTACAGGGTAAATGTCTAATTTTTCAGAAGATTCTACTTTCTACTGAGTATATACTTTGCAGAAAGAAGGATAGAGAAAAATACTGCAGATGGGCATGACATGAATTCCAAGGAGGGCAGAACCACTACTTCAGTGCAACAATTGACACTTGCATCCCATTAGAGAATGGCCTCATTATAAAACTTGTCTATAATTAAAAGCTTTGCAGAGGAAACTTCTAAAATACATCACCACTTTTATTCTGTCCTACTTATCACACGGTAGTTGGAATTTTGAAGCAAGCGCCTTGTCAATTAAATTGGCAGTACACTGTGCATTGCATTCTCCAGATTCTTGTTTTCTTAAAGATATCTGCAATTCATAAATCCATTTGAAAACAATTCTTAAAAAAATCCTAATGTTTGTTTCTTATGGGTTTGGAAAATGTGTAGCAGTACATAGTAAGTTCCTATTTCTTATGATTAAAGATTATTTAGGCATCAGATACAAGTTAATGATGAAGTTTTATTTCCCTGATCTATGATAAAAATAAGTGTCACAGTAAAATTAATTCATCATGTTGTGGTCTATGACAATGAAACTCCATTTTAAATTTTATAATAATAAGATATCATTTCTCCCTTCCTAGTTTAGTCTTAAAAAATGACATTTACTTAGTAGAAAAAGCTTTTCTTTTTAATTCAAAACTTTTTTTTCTCCTATCATCAAATTGCCTGAAAGAATTCTATAAATTTGTCCCTGGCCTGATCACTCTCCTGCCAGATGTGATTCATTCTGCTTTCTCAGCAACACCACTGCCATTGCTTTATACTGGCACTGTCTGTGGATGTGTTTCATTGCTTCGTTTAATCAGATGGAAAAACAGGTTTATCTTTTTTGCAACATAAAGGATTTTTACAGAAATTAAGGATTGACGCTAAGATCAGTTTAGAGGTTTGGGTTTTTCTATAAAGTGTTTAATAGATCACCGAAGATTTTCTAACCATATCCCCAAAAATAAGCATTTTCCCACATAGGAATGAGCTTACAAATACAGCTTGTTTTTCAGGATCTGCTAGGGCACAAATGAGGAAGTTAGTCTTCTTCTGCCAAGAATCAGTGACACTGTTGACATTTTGTTTGAGTTTTCTTGGTGCAGTGCTATCTGTTTCTAATTTAGGAATGGCATGGATAAACAAATTATCTTTATCAAGGTATCTGAATATAATTCTAAGTATTTTATCTTGTATTTTGAGTAACGTCTGAAACATGTGAGAGCGTGATATATTTTGAGGTTAAGGTTAAATGTTAAAAGTTGAATATGTTTCTGAAGATGTTGTACATTAACTTTTTATCTGCAGCAATTTGCAGTAATTTTATTAATACTCACCTGTAAATTAAAGGGGTAACCTCTCTTGTGGCCAGCACATTGAACCAATTGGCTCTCGAGAGATCTGAACTAAATTTTGCATCATTTGAGGAAGTCTGGGGTTTTTTATGACCAAGAAACATGATCATATGAAAAACTTCCAGTGACAAACTGATGTTAACAGGACACTGAAGCAGTTCTCTCATGCTGAGTTTTTCAACAGAAAGACATTTTTGCTAATTGTTAGTGCTGCCATTGACACTTAGAGAAGCACATCCTTAAGACATCTGCAGTGGCAGAGCCTAAGGATCTGTGTATGGAAGAGGATGCAGCTGTGAAAGCTTTGCTGGGTGAAAAAGTATATTTCTCCTATGCATTGCCCCTCCATTCTTAGGCTGCTGTGGTTTTTTAGAGCTTAGGTTGCACTCAAAAAACTGATTCTTAGGCATGAATACACATTCCAGCAAATTTCTCTTGGGTTGCTTCATTTTATTGGTGGCAAAATGCATGTCACAGACACCCGCTGCCATTTCAGGGAAGTGTCTGAGCTATATTCTCTGGGATGTGCTTTCCTTGTCTTCCATCTTAGTGGAATAAAAAACAGCACAACAGTAAAAGCCCATTTTATTGCAGACTGTGCCCAACCTGTCCTCACCAGCTCCCGCTAACATGCTAACACAGTTACAAGACTTTTGGAAGGTTCTGGGTTTGGCAAAATACAGTGGCTTCTGTAGATAAATTTTTTTTTTTCTGGCATAAACGAAACATCTCTAAATTGTCACACATGTATTGTTAGGAAAAAAAAATATTATCTATCAGCACATTATCTATTGGGGATGATCATAATGTGCCTCAAGCTCAGCTGGAGACTCAGGATGCTAAAAATGGATGTATTTTGACAGAAAAGAGAATAATAAATTGCAGGTCTGTGAGCATTATTCAGTACTTCTGTAATGGGGGTAAAATAATGGGTGTGTTTCTTTTTGGGAATGAGACGCCTAATGAATCAGACATCTTGACAGAAAGACACTTAGCAAAAATAAATGTAACTACAACACTTCATTAAAGTAAAAGTATCTTTACTATTAATATACAAATGGTGAAGAGTGACAAATAATTGATATACTTTAAGCCATACTTTCAATGTCTTTCATAAATACAAAACCAGCATCTGCGATATTACTTCTTTTTACAGTATAGAGATATATATATATACACAGCATTTCATAGGGACATAAGATTCTGAAACAATAAACAAACTAGCTCCAGTGGTAGCTAACTTATCAATATATAATTCAGGTGGCAGATATCGCAAGTGGGCTGTTGACAACGTGTGGAATAACAAAAACAATACATGGTATGCTTTAGCTCATACTGTACACAGCATACAAATATGTACCGAGTGCTCATTGTAGCAGGAAAGCTTTTTTTTTTTCCTTTTGAAACCTTGTTTAAGTAGTTCAAAATTCTTAGTGAGAACTCTACACCACGAGCAATAAAATTATCTTCTGGGGGATCTGACCCCTTTATGTATTTGTCACTGATCTGTAGAGACTCTGAGGGTTTGTCTTGCCTTCCTCCAACCCTGCAGTTTAAATCTGAAAAACCGTAGCATAATCACATGGGGCAGTTAAAGGATGCAGCAGGGTTAAAGTCCCCTCTCCTCTGGTTTTCAGAGCTCTCATTACCCTGCCTTTTGGCAGTGCCCATCAGCAGCCTCTCTTGCTTCAGTTGCTCCCGGTTTCCCTTGTCAATGTTAAGGAGAGATGCTCCCAGTACACAAGCCCTCTCCTGGCTCAACCTTTGGCCCCTGTTCTCTCTGGAAGTCGCTTTCCTGAGCTCTGTCGGCACTGCATCTGCTCACCTCGCCCACTCCCCATCTCACCTGTCTGTGACTTAAAAGCTGCCAATACAAATTTGGCAATAAATATTTATTTCATTTCTCTGGGCTAAAAATGGCCAATATTCAAGTTTGAAAGTCAAACATTATGAGGCTCTCAATGCCTCTTAAGAGAAAAGATAAACTGGTAAACTGAGAATTCTCAGAACCTGATCCAAAGCCAAACTCATAAGGCTTATTTTGGCTCAGGTCCAAGTAAATTGATATAATAACACATTTATATGTGCAGTGGAAATACTGAAGATCACTTAAAACCTACTGAACTGCTGTCAAATGGACAGGGTTCTTCAGGAACTCATATGAAAATATCTGAAAAAGGGGTGGATAATTTTCTAAAAAGATTTATTTCACATTTTCATCTATCAGAAAAAATTATCTGAAGCTAAACAAGGGGATTTAAGAAGAGGCAATATTTACTTAGAATGTTTTCATCTTCACCTAAAGAAGTATCGCAATCAGAATGAATTATTTAAAGAGATGTTTTATTTCTGGACATATAGTAACGTATGGGATAAAACTGTCATCAGATATTCTATCACCATTTCCTGATCAGTGAAAACTCCTGATAGAAAAACCTCCTCTGTGCAAAATGTCAGCAGGAGCCTGGAAGGACAAGTAAGTTCCACTTACACCTGGAAATCTGATTCACAAAAGCAACTCGATCAGCTGAGGACATGCAGAGCCTCACTGAGAAGGATGAATGAAATCCAGGTCCTGCTGGAATCAGTTCTTGTCTTAAAGCCCAGTGAATCTTGGATTCCACTGTGGCTCTTTGTGCAGCACTCTCAGCACCCCTCCATTCATCAATTTGTAAGAGTTCTTGAACTTTCTCAGTAAATAGTCTTTTTGGAGGTCCTTTCATCAGGAGTGAATATCATCCAACAGACACAAAGATGTTACTTCCTACAGCATCTTACACAGCGATGGTGAGGCTGCAAATGACTGCAAAATGAACATTCACTCCAGTTTTACTCCGGAGGTAAAATGGTGGGAAGATGCTCCATAACATCTTCCAAATTTGAGAAAAGATTTTAATGTTTTAGGTCTAAGCACTTAAATAGAACTAAGGAGAATTTCTATCTGACTCTTCAACTTGAGAAATTGGTCAAAACACCCCTACACATCTGCCTTGTGCTCCATCTATTTGAAACTTTCCAGCAGAAATACACCCACCATGACCCTCACTAGATTCGTGATCTCAATAGATTTTTTCAAATTTTGTGTTTCAAATATTTATGTGACTTGAAAATAAAATCTCCAGTTTAATTTAGATGAGTATTTGAGAATATTTGAGCAGAAAAGTATGTCACGGTAAAGCTTTCAATTATTTTAAACAGGCTTTGTAGACAAATTATTGAAGATTTTTTTTTTAATAAAGCAGAGTGGCATGCTATCAAAAGGCACAAATACATTTCCATTATCTGGTCTAGGAAAGAGAAAAAATGGCATGATGATTATACTACAGTTTGATGACTGGCATTTAAATAAATAATCAAAGTAATTACCATCATAAAAAGAAAGCCACTTTTTTTTTTTTTTTTTGGATGAACATCAATGCAGAGGCTGAAGACAGCAGTTGGAATTTACCACACCAGGGACTGATGTCAAACAGCCTTTGTGGATGGTAGTCACGGTGTAACTACGTTGTATATATCTATGAAGAAGGTAGGCCCAACCCTGCAAGTTCTCCTATGAAAATACATCCGTCTTCCCGCTCACATCCACCCTACTGATGTCAGTGCAGTGCCATATAAGGAGTGGGTTCAACCACACAAAATCTCTTGCAAGACTGAGGCCTGAATAAATTTTTTGTCACATTAGGCATTAGCATCACCAGAATAGTAAATATTTCTGCAACAACAAAAAAAAATCTTAAAAGTCAAAAAAGGCAAATTAACAAACAAAACCAGGAAAAATCTCTCCAGGGTACATTCGATTACTAAATTGTAAAATATTAATTAAAACTTGGTTATTATTGTGGTAAATCTGAACACAGGTCTACTAAAAAAAGTAAGAAGGAGCTTTAAGTCATTTTACTTAATTGTACTCCTTTTTTTTTTTTTTTTTTTTTTAAAGA